>JAOWBB010012655.1:0-62845 GCA_028565995.1 Ricinus marginatus
ATTATAAAATTTTCTAATAATATTGTTTTATTATATTAATTAATAATAACAATTTATTATTATTCTTATATAATATTTTTATTTATTTTTATTATTGTTTTTATTATTTGGGTATATTAAAGATTTTCAGCTAATAGCATAGTTAATAAGAGTGAGAAAAATTACAAATTTTTTTAAATTGTTTGAACTTTTTGCTTCAATAAGCAAACTATATTTTTCATAAAGTAGGGTACTGAATTACTTAAAAAGAATTATATTTCTCACATGTTGTTAAATAAACTTATTCCATTCCTTTTTGTGAGTCTCCATATTAGAATTATGAACAAAATAAGATAGTTATATTTTAAATTTCAAGTTTGTCAGCAAGCAATGAGTCCAGAAAATTAATATATACTTACGTATAAACATTGCATAATATGAAATTTTATATCTATCCTTTGCAATATCATATTTATATTTCATTTACAAAATTGATTTTGATAGCAATACTTTTCTTTTGATGTTTATATTTGTTTTTAATATTGTCATTATTGCAGAGGCACTTAAATGAATTAGTTGAATTGTATTAATACTTAAATTAAAAAAGTATTTTAATAACTAATTTATAGAATTTAGTTATTTTATATTAATTAAAATTTTTCTATAGAAAAGGGGGTCTTGCCGACAATACAAATTGTGACATTATAAAGTGACATTTACTAAATTTATATTCAGTTTAATTCAATTAAATTGAATTTGTCAATATTACTCTTCAAAACCTTTTCTTTGAATTTAGAATTGCATATGTTATGTTGAGTGACTGGCTTTATTCTTGCATCTACTTCTTCATAAAATAAATTTGAAAAGTTTAATTTTGAATATTCATCTTAAACAATAACTCTAGGATTTCCTTTTTCATGCGAATTTCCATTAAATTTCCTTCTGTGTGGCAGGTTTCAATGAACCGGTGATTTTCGGTTTCCTAACGTGGAAACTTTGGGACACCAATATTATCCAATGGGTAAAAACCTGACCCAGGAATCCGTTGAAAGCACAGCACATTTGAAACAATATTTGGTGCAGAAGTAAGTCAGATTATATTGTGTGATAATTACTTTGACTTAAAAAGAATTTTTTAAAATATGCTGCATTATTGTGTTTATTGAGAACTCCATAATAACTCCATAATACATGGGAGCATGTAAGGTAGTAGTTGAAAGCATGTCAAACAGATGATAAATGTGAAAAACGAAAATTTGTCATTGCTCCGTAAATTTCTCGCTAAAAAATGACTCCAAAAAATTGTCATATATATGTTTGAATGAAAAGGTATCGAATATGATGACATTTTGTAAGATTAAATATAAAAAATATGTCTAAAATTATTTTGATTTCTTTAAGTTATTTTAATATTATGAATCAAGAATTTGATACTTTTTATGCTTTTTTTAGTTTAGGCAATAGTTCAGGCATGGGTATAATCTTCCTACTTATGAACAAATGTTGAACTAAATATAGAAAACTGAAATCGTACATAATGTGGTAAGAGTTTGTATAGTTTCTTTGAATAATTTAGACAATTCTAACAAACTTTTTTTTATTATCTTGTGCTTGACTAAAATTCCGTTTTTATTTTTATGATTATTTGATAAATACAAGGTTCTTTCGAGAATATTATCATGAATATTTGACAGTAATAGTCCAAATTATTCTACCTTGATTAATTATATACAGTGCTGTATGTTTGGATAGTGGATATTGAAATATGATTAAATTAGCCAAAATTTATTTGTGTTTTACACTTTTAATACTAACATCAATGTTTTTTAAACTTCTGCTGACCGATTTACTATTATCAGAAGATTTATTTAATAAATTTGATTGCTCGGGTCATTTGAATTAATCTTACTTTATTTATTGAAGATAATGTTTTCATTTATAATTTTTTATTGACTCTGTTTATTATATCAGATCTCTGTTTCGTTCTTTTGTTCCTGCTCAAGACCAAATGGCCATATGTTTTTTTATGTCCGTATGTTTTATACATAAGCCATTGTCAATTTAATGTATTAGAAACTAATATATTTGTTACTTGTCGAGCTTGTTGCTAAAATTTGTTAGGTTCCCACTATTTTCGTAATTTATATATAAATATACATATACATATATGTATTACAAAATATTCTGGATTATTTGTACCATGAGACGGTTTTAATAAATGTTTACCAATTTTAGCTAAAATTTTTAATGATGCTCGTAATAGAGCAGTTATTATTTTTTATTTCTGCTTTAATAATAAACATATAATGTAAATTATTTATTATTCTCACCAAATAATTGATGGGATTTTTTGTTATTATATAAAAATTGTAAAATTATGGAGATGCCTTTATCAGTATGAATTGAAACTGGTGCGAGAAGCACATTTATTTTTAATATTTACAGTTCACACAACTGTAATATTCATAATATTCATAATCAGCACAATTCCAAAGATTTTTTATTATTTAGCCGCCAGATTTGAATTATGTTAATCAGTCATGACAAATCAAAGATAAATACACATTTTTAGTTTTTAATATTCCTCAAGTATATAATTTTTTTAGGAGCAGAAGACATTTATTTACATAAAAAAATATGAAGTATGAATTCAGTTTTTATATTAATGTGTTTTATTTGTTGTTTTCAATTTAATAGAAAATATAAATTTCTACAACTTCATTGATAGATCATTAGATTATCTAAGATATTGTAAAATAACTTTAATCAATGATCAAAATTAATAAAATAATCTGTTAAAAGCATTGATAAATCAAAATAATGTATTCGCATTTTTAAAAAAACGTTTAAATTTAAAATTGTATTACAAAATTTTAAATTTATTTAAAAATTTTTTAGGCTTTGCATGATTAATATCTATAATTTGAAAAGAGGAAATTTCGAAAATTCATTTTCAATTATTTAGACTCCAAAAAATAATTTAAAAAAAATTTGATTGTTGAAGATATTAAAAATATATTTATTTTTTATGAAAAATTGTTCTCATTACCATCGAGTGAAATTCCAAATGTTTTCTTTAATAACATTCCAAGATTTTTATTTTTTTTGTAAATATTAACCATTATTGTTAGGCAAAATTATTTCTTACTAAAAAGTTTAGTTGCTTATAATTCTTATTTTTAAATGTTTTTAATACATAAGATCTCAAGGTTAAATTTTTTGTGAATATGAAATTTAGAGTCGTCATTAAAGCATCTACTCCAGTTTTTTGAAATATCACGTTAAGTAAAATTTTTGTCGATATAAATCATTCGCATAAAAGCACTGTTTTTTGTAATATAAAAATCATATAAATTCATAATTAAGATAATTTAAAGAAAATAGAGAGTAAATCAGACTACAACTGTGATTTAAAAAATTATGCTTTCAATTTTATGTTACGATTAAGTAAAACTGCAGAAGTTTGTGAAGTTTAAAAAAATAGGATTTTATCCAAAAACACTAAGAAAATTATAGTCACAATATAAATATAATTGAGAGTTCTTTTTTCAATACATTTAATTTTAAATGCAATAATTTGATGAGTTATAGAAATCTCAAACAAAAAAAAATGTAGATTTGCAAAATAAGATTTACAATAGAAGATATTAATAAAAGGAATCTAGGAGACATGAAAACTCAATATTAAATAAAAACCCATTTTTCCTTAATTATTTAAATTATTTTTGTATTATACTTATTTTTTTATATTGAAATGAAAAAATACGTTCTTCAATGTAAGACAGAAGTCGTAAAAAAATTTAATTTTTATTTTTAGTTCACTTCCTTAATAAATTTTTGTAGTTATTGTGAACCAACACAATTGGTTTTTTATTTTTAGTCATCAAACTAGTAAGAATATTTTGTATTGAAAATATGCATAAATTCCATTCAGTAGACATTATTAGCCAAAGAAATTATTTGCAATTAAAATTATTTCTTCTTATATAAAATCTATAATGAAATCTGAGTCTAAATTTGTGATTATGAAGCATATATGATCATATAAATATCAATATTAAAAATTGTTAATATTTTTATATTAATTTAATGATATTTATTTTGTCATACTACTTTTGAAATTATTATTTTGTTAATTTATTTAATAAAAAATTATCAATTAAATTTGATTTTATATTTGTTGATTAAATAAAAATTAGAACTGTAAACTGTAAACCAATCACTAAATGAAACAGCACAATAATTTTTAAAATTTGAGGAATCATATATCTTTTCAGTACTTATTCATTATTTAATTCATAGACGTTTTGGCTAAGTTATTTCTTTTATAATCGTTATTAATAAATTTTAAAGCAGTCGTTCAAATTTTTTAGGACTGCATTCATTATCATATATAAGTAAATGAAAAAGTAAAGAGAAAAATTTTTTTATAAAATTGCATTGATATAGGTTTTTATTTAGCTGTTACAAGATATTAAATTTCACTTGTATTGATCCAAGACATCTGATAACATATAATAATCCTTTTGTGTTTTAATTTAATTTTATTTCAAGAAATCGCTTTAAAATTTCATCGAAAACTAAATGGTACTGATATTAGAGAATCAGAAGAAAACTTATTGTTTTTAGTTCTTGTGTTCCTTTTATTCACTAAAGGTCTATAAGATATTTGTGGTTTTCAGGCTACTTAAAATTATTATAAATCTATTAAAGAACTGTAATATTTCAGTAGGATTTCAAAGAAATTAATTCTTTTGAGGATAAATTTAAAAAAAAAATCCACTTCATTTTTATTTTACTCTTTACTTTGAAATAGAAAGTAAAAGAATTTTTAAAATTTAATTGCATCGCTTCGAACATAATTCAAAGTCTTACATTTATATTGAACTTTTATGATTTTTCTAATTGGCTTGCCAGTGAATTTATAGTGGTGGAAATATTATATTTGGTTTTAAAAATAACTAATAAAAGGAAATTATTTTGTTTGTTATTAATAAAACATTTTGGAAAGTGAAAAATTGATATATATAAAGGCAATGGTACACAGTGAAAAGGGCCCTACCACGAGGGCTATGTTTTACGCGAATCCTATTTTGGGGCTACCGAAAAGTCCTAGTTTTCATTCAGGACTGGATTTAATGGCGGGATACCAAGGAAACAATTCCGCTACATTATGCAATTCAAAGGAGCAGAATTCTAATTCATCCAATGATTGTAGTTCAATGGTCATTAATGACGCTTTTGTGAAGCAGCTTGCATTGCTTATGGGTAAGAAACCACAGAAGTTAGCCAACAGATTTGTTCCTAATGATATCATTATTGGTGTTTTTCTTCATTAACAAGAGTTTGTCGCGCATAAATATTTCCAAAATTGTATGAAATAAATCTTAGCTATTTTTTTTTGCTTTTTAAACATTAATTGATAATATTGTATTCTTTTTCTATTACGGTATTTCAAAAAAAACTGTTGCACCTGCATTTTGCAAATTCAAATTAGAAATTTAATAGCTGTTTTATGAAACGTTCTTAAAGTTATGGATCCGCAATCCTAGTAAGATAAAAAGAAAATTTAAGAACGCATTACCATGTAACTGAAATTCTTTAAGAAAGCCACAAAAATTTTTTCCTCACAATATTCTGGGCCTTAAATTAGATTTACTGTAACATTTTATTTTTCTTTTGTCTGTCATAAATTTTCTAGATCTAAACGAAATACGTAGAAATCACTATGGAATCATAATGTCCAAAATGTCAGAAAATAAACTGTTTTATGGTGCTGTAATTGAGTTTTTTTTCATTATTACAAAATGTAATTTAAGCTGTTTATGTATGTTATTCATTTTCTACGCAATTTTCTTTTAATTGGCTGACTTCACAGACCAACAAATTTGTCGTATCAATTATAGATATTTGTGGCATTTGTAACGCATATTTAAATATAAATATTTTTTGCGCAAAAGTTTAAGTTTCAATGTTGTCAGACAACATAACATTTGATCATTGAAAATCATGAAAAAGTTTTTGAATAATTATTATAATGCAATGATAAATATTTCTCTAAAACAGAACTTTTCCAATTCTAAGTTTTACAATATTTGTTTCTCTAAAGACTTACAATTCTTGATAATTTCTATTTCGAAATAGTCTAATTCATATTCGTTTAATCGGTTCCAAGATATTACTTGTCTAAATATTTTGAGGAACATTTAAAAAAAGGCTTTGCCTCATTGGTGATTGATATTGTTAGCGGATATATTTTGACGTGTAAAGTTTTATTTTCACGAAACATTGAAACCTAAGTATTAAATTTTTGAAGTAATGCTATATAAATATAATTTCTAACTACCTCTGAATTGAATTTGTTTTAAAAAGAAATGAAAACTTGAATTTTTGTGAAAGTTAAATTTTTTAAAATTTCAATTAATAAATTTTATAAATTAGGAATAATAATATTCAATTAACGTGAAAAATATTTGATCATAAATTTATTTAACTATCCTTTGTTTTCATTGTTTTCAATTTGATTTTTTCTATTATACAATTTTAGAAGTTCCAAATACTGAAAAGGAAGACTTATTTATACAGAAGATAAGACAGTGTTGTGTCCTTTTTGATTTTGCATCCGATCCTTTATCTGATTTAAAATGGAAGGAAGTAAAACGATCTGCACTGCACGAAATGGTGGAATATGTAACAAGCCAAAGGGGTGTCATCACAGAATCTATATATCCAGAAGCTGTGCAAATGGTAAGTTATGTAAAAATCTACAAAACCTTAAATAAATAACTTATGAGGAACAGGAGAATGAGAGTGAACGTGAGAGGAAAATGAAATTTTTGTTTTAAGGCGTTTTTCGTGTTAAAATATTTAAATTTAAGGTCCTAAATTATTTTATTTTTAGTTTGCCGTAAATTTGTTCCGTACTTTACCCCCATCAAGCAATCCGAATGGGGCAGAATTTGATCCTGAAGAAGATGAGCCAACATTAGAAGCTGCTTGGCCTCATTTGCAGTTCGTATATGAATTTTTCTTAAGATTTTTGGAGTCTCCAGATTTCCAACCTAATATTGCTAAGAAATATATTGATCAGAAGTTTGTATTACAGGTAAAAGAATTTCTTAAAATAATATTCAATAAATGAGATCATAGATTTTTCTGAATTTTAAATTAATGATAATTTGTATAGTCATTTTTAGTAGTTTTTCTTAATTTAAAAATCGGAAATGGAATTCAATTTTAGTTTAAAAAAATATTAAATTAAATGCATTAAAAAAAGAATTTAACTTTAACTATATTTTATAAATGTATAGCGTCAAATTTCGGAACATTAAAAAAAATTTTGGTTGAGTAATTTATTTTAATGCTATTTAAAGGTAGGCATAAAATAATGCAGAATGCTTAGAAAATGTTTTCCTATCTCTAAGGAAAAAAAGCGGATTAAACTGTATAAGTTCTTATAATGAAATGGATCTCCAAGTTAAATGTCGTTGGTTCCATAATTTAATATATGCACTTATTTATTTTTAGCTTTTAGAACTCTTTGATTCTGAAGATCCACGAGAAAGAGACTTCTTGAAGACTACTCTGCATAGAATATACGGAAAGTTTTTGGGACTAAGATCTTATATTCGAAAGCAAATTAATAATATATTTTATAGGTTTATTTATGAGACTGAGCATCATAATGGTATTGCTGAACTATTGGAAATTTTAGGAAGGTCTGTTCCTTTAATTTTGATAGTTCATTTTTAAGTTGGAACAAGTCATTAAATTAAAAGCCTCTTTATTAAAGTTCAAAAATAGTCGTAATTCATTAAAAAGTATTTTTTTTCAAATATTTTTGGACAAAATATTTGTCAGTTTATCAGATTAGCATAATATATGATCATAGTAATAAACTTTTTAATTTAGAATATATAAAGTAGAATTCAATATAATATTCTCCCCAAATTAGATTGCGAAAAATAATTAATTTTAATTAAAAATCTAATCTAAAAAAGAGATGAAGAAATCTAGATGAATTTCAAGTGTAATGTAAATTTTTTCTGTTACAGTATCATAAATGGGTTCGCTTTGCCATTAAAAGATGAACATAAAGTGTTTCTTTTAAAAGTTTTGCTGCCATTACATAAAGTTAAGTCATTATCAGTGTATCATCCTCAGTTAGCGTACTGCGTTGTACAGTTTTTGGAGAAAGATGCATCACTTACAGAACCTGTAATTAAAAATCTGCTCAAGTACTGGCCAAAGACACATTCTCCAAAAGAGGTAATTTTTTTTAATACTAAATCGATATTTTATGAATTAAATGCAGCATATAAAGGCCATAAATTTTGCTTTTAATCAAATTTCGGAATATTTTACTTTGTCGTTTTTTTATTATTTATAAATTATTACTTTTTCTCTTATTAAGGTAATGTTTTTAAATGAATTAGAAGAAATACTGGACGTAATAGAACCAGCTGAATTCCAAAAAGTTATGGATCCACTATTTCGACAGCTGGCTAAATGTGTTTCATCCCCTCATTTCCAAGTGGCAGAAAGAGCTTTATACTATTGGAACAATGAATATATTATGTCTCTAATTAGTGAAAATGCTCCGGAGATATTACCAATAATGTTTCCTTCACTTTATCGGAATTCTAAGTCTCATTGGAACAAGTAAGTTATTTTCTGTACGGTAAAGATGGCTGACAAATCTGATCAAATTGATAAGTTTATGTAATAGGCTTTACAAAGAAAATGTGTAATATAACGTTTTATTTTAATATATTGAGGGTATTAAAAATTTATCAAATTACATTCCATAAAGGATGAGTGTTAAAAACAAATCTTTAAAAAGCGTGATATTGTAGTTAAAACTAATTATTTGTATTACGTAATTGTATTAACAGATAAATTATTAAATGTATTGGTAAATTGGTAAATAATGTATAAAAATTTATTTTAAATTAATTAATTTTTCAGGTGTAAATGATCTCTTAATCATAACGTAATAAAAGTTTTGAACAAAGTCAGTACATTATTTTTTATATTAAAAAAAATTGTTAATTGTCTAATTGAAAAATTTAGTTTATTAAAATTTGAATATTTTAAATTTTCACTTTTGTTTATCTCATACGTACTTCTATTTAAAAAATATATTTTTATTTTCAGAACCATACATGGGTTAATTTATAATGCACTTAAACTGTTTATGGAAATGAATCAAAAACTTTTTGATGAATGCACCCAGCAGTACAAGGAAAAATCAAAGTATGTCTTAATGCATTGACATTTCAAGATCTAGGATCATGGTTCTTAATCAGCGAATTATGGCATTATTTGTTGAGTCAATATTTTCTCATATATTTTTAATTTAAATTTTTTAAGATGTCTATTATGTTCATTCCAAATGTATAAGTTGTTAAAATACTTATATTAAGAATTAAACTTAATTTATTAAGTGTCCCTTATACTATATAAATTGTTAAGGTCTATTTTGATTGAATGGAGCCTTTCGCGATCGGTATATGTCACTCACTATATTACAAATAACAATTTTAAACTTGTCCTTTTCTTACTCTCATTCAAACTCACTCTTTTCTCCATTATTACGAATCCATCGCGATCTGTAATAGCTCCAATCAGAACAATCGCATTCATTTAGCAGTCACTCCTGAAAATCATCATTACTCTATCCAAAGTCCATACTTTCAACAAAATCCATACGATATTGTTCAATTTATATCTCGATGATTTAATTTGATTAATAATCTCCTTAAATACTATACATAAAACCTACAATTTCATTTTTTTAATGTTCACTAATTTCTCAATGTCTGCTGATATTATTTTTCCATTTCCTCCTTACCTTATTTCCGTACCTATACAATCCTTCGAATTTGTCATATTGCGCTTCCATTTCTGATGTCAAAAACTGAAAATCTAACATTGTTCCATCTTTTATACACTCTTTGTAAATGTAAAATCTACATGTAATATTTTGAGTTCTTTTCGTTCCGTATTTCCGCATTGGGCATTAGAATATTGTAAATTTTTGTTTCTGCTGAACAATTTTTTGGTTTCATATATTTCTCTATGTAATGAAATATTTCTCTTTAATTAGAAAAGAAAAAGACCGACGAAGAGAAGATATGTGGTTGCGAATAGAAGAATTAGCCAAAAAGAATCCTAATTATGCTCCTTCAAACAATAATTTTGATTCCAATGAAGACATCATGGTTTACGGCGATCAAGAACTCGACATAGATATGCCATATGAAAAAATGGAAGCGGAATCCAGAGAGGTGATTTATTTAGAATTTTATACTTAATTAATAATGTGAAAAAATAATTTGATGGTTTAAAATAGGAAATAAAATATATATTCCAGGCTCGCAAACAGCAACGAAATAAAGAAAAGCCCCTGATGAGACGAAAGTCTGACCTGCCGCACGATTCATACACAATCAAAGCCCTTAATGATCACAAAAGAGTTGATGAATTTCTGCGCACTCCGCCCGATGTGAATAAATGCTAATAGGCGTTGAAAGCATAGAAAGAAAGGGCTATGGTGACAGGAAAGTTTCATTCCTGCTGAGCAGGCGGTCCGCTATTTTGTGGCAGGCACCACATGTTAATTCCCTCATTATCTTTCCTAATTTGAACATCCCAAATAACCTAAAGCTTCAGTTTTTGCAATTAGGTCTCACAATTTTGCAAATTGAATTATCAAATTTCGCATTTGTAAAAAAAAATTGATTTTCTTTTTGTAAAAAAAGAAAACGCTTTATTTGTGGTCAATAATGGTTTTATAAAAAAAATTCTTGGCGTTCAATAAAATATATAATTTGCTTTAGTTAGGGAGAAAGCAAATTTTGTTTCTTCCATGTTTGTAGTACATCTCATCTCATCATGTTGTTTTCTTAAACTGAAATATATTTTAAATAAAAGTAAACGTGTTTGCTTCACCATATAATGAACCTATCATTTTTGGGATTGTATTTTAGAGTATGAAACTATTTTAGTAAACTAAAAAAGTTTTAGAAAGCTGGGCTTTTCTAACATAAATATTTTCTTAGTCTGATAGAATTGTACTGAATATCGTGAAAGCTTTTTAATCTGTAGACTTTTACTACATTAAGCGTCGACTTATAACTTTCTCATTTTCTTTTATGTTTAAACAAATTTTTTAATGACATAGATAAGAATGTAAATTTGATACATAAAAAGAAAAATAGAGAAAATATTCTATTATTATTATTATTATTATTATTATTATTATTATTATTATTATTTACTACTATCTTATTAATTTATATATTTATTATAAATATGTATTGCTTAAAAATATGTTGTATTTCACAATTAGTCCATTTAAATTATGTTTATCAGGTTTTGCAAAATTGAACTGTTAGTTTTGTTAACAAACTTTATGTACTACACAATTAAAACTAAGTATTTACAATTAATGCAACAAGCAACTTTTGATAACCTTCGTAAAAATAGAGGGTTCAAGAAACACATCTTCAATTACCTATAATCATGAGAAATTATATAAGGCTGGCCATGTATTGCTGTGATTTTATTCCAAATATTGTAGACCTATTGACATTTCAGCAGTAAAGGTTAGCCAAATAAGAATGACATTATAGCATACTAAAATATCTTATGTAACTTTGAATATATCAGTTGTAAATTGTAAATAAAATCAATCATTTATTAGGCTTCTCTACAGCAGTAAAACACTGATAGAACTATTGACTTTCAATACAGTCTTAATTAAATTCTTAAAGAAACGTCATCTTCAATTAGGATTTGGAATTTATAACAACATTAGGATGAAATTCTGTCTAAAATTAGGTTAACAGTAAATTCATTTTTATTTAAAAATTTACTAATAAAAGCACCGAAATTGAAAATTACATTATTTTTGCGCAATACGAACATGAATTTGTTTCAGCACAAAAACCTTTTTATAAAGCAAGTGATTTAAACGAACGATTTGCGATCAAGGAATATCATAAACCAAAATGAAAAGTTAAGAGAATTCAATATTCCCATCTTTAGTTAATTATCAGATTGAGTTACTGGTGAAATAAGGTGATTTAAATCAAGAGACAAAATCTAGTTAAAGAATTATCATCTGTATTTATAAAACATTATGGTGTAAGATTAAATATAATGTAGGCTTCACAAAAATCAATCCAACTGAAAAAAAAATTAACTTATTATTTAAATTTACTTGTCTCACACAGCTTAAAAGTATGGTAAATCATAATTAAATATCTACCTTCTTAAAACCAATGTCCGCAGCATATTCTCGAAAACACTGCCTGCAGAGATTTAAACCATATTTCCTTATCAGACCATGTCCATTAGCACATGATCGGCTGAAATACGTGTAAAATACGTAAATTTTCATTTCTCAAAACCATTCTTCATACTCACTAGAAAAAAGGCTAGCTATATTACCAAGATCGTGAGCCCTGTCCATATTTGCGAGGATGGGAATACCAAATATTTTTAAAACCCATCTAGAAAGAAAATGCTATAACGTAGCGATCAATAAAATGGCTCACCCAAAGCATATATTTTCTTGAATATAAAGTTATTAAACGATAGCAAAAGACAATAAAACGAAATAGAAATGTGAGCGCCTCTTAAAAATAATTTTATTTTTCCCAAAAATGTCTCATTTGTTTTAAAGAATGAAAGTAAATTTTTTAAAGCTATTTGTTCGATTTATTTCCAGACTAAATTATTTAAAAAAAACAATTATACATTGAACCTGACTTGTTAAACTTGAAATTGATGAATTTTTATCAACTTGTCTTGAACTTTCCATCATTGCTACAAATAATGTTTCGAATATAGCGCCGTTTCATACTTTTTTCTATCTCATGTTGTTTCATATTTATTTATTATTTTACATCGAATGTTGTAATAATGATAATTTTTTACATTAATATTAAAAGTTAATTTTAATTTTAATTATTTTAGAGGTTATCATACATTAAATGAAAATGTCAGTTTTGTAAATGTTTTAATAATTAAATTTTATTTTTATGCTATATATAAGACATTAATAAATCACTGCGTTTACACATCAAATATCATATGATCAAATGTACACTTTCTTTTGAATTAATTAAATATTATATTAATTACTTTTTGCTATTCTTTTTTTCTGTTTCGCTTTATTTTTGTTTTTAAATTGTTCTCTGTGTGATCCTGATATTGTTAAAAGAGGAAAAATTGATCTCTTTGACGGCCTACAGACTTTTCTTCCTTCTTCTTGGCAGCAGAGATTTGGAAAACAGTCCAACATGGTCTTGCATGGTTTTGCAAAGAAATCCAATGGAGGAGGTGGAGGAGGAGTGCATTGCACATAAGACATTACATTGTTGAAAGCTTGAAGAAATTATTTTATGTTATTAAATTTCCTATGTTATTTGCTGAAGGACACATTCAAAAGGCTTTATTTTTAGAGCACATTAGATAAAATAAGATTTTAAAATTTATGGTAAATTTTAAATAATGAAAGTTTTATTATATGGTTTGCTTTGTATTAATTATATTGCAAATAATCATTTTCATTTTATTTTATTTTTATATCAACCTCAAAATTTCATTTAAATAGTTAATGAAATGTTTCATGAATATTATTTTCATTTTGCATCATAATTTTAATTTAATTAAAAATAATATCTAATTAGTGTCTATATGCAAGCAACTAAAAACTGTCATGACTTTTATAAAGCCATAATAATACAGTTAATCATTACAAGCAATTGAGTAACAGATGTTACAAACATGATAAAAATTGTGGAAAATTGTCATTAAAAATAATGTTCAAATACTTCCTTTGAGTTGTTTGAATTTCTTGGGTTTAAAAGCAATTTTTATCTGTAGATATGAGAAATAATAACATTTTTCGGGTTAGGTTAGGTTATTTTGAAGTCAGAATGGGTGGTATTTACAATTTCTTGCATAATAATTCCACAGGAATAATGGATAATGTAGTATTTACTTTTTTTGTTATTTATACTATTTAATTTTTCAGAAAACGTTGATGAAATTTTGTACATAACAATATATACAAGCATTACAAAAGTATACACATATTTTCTTTTAATAATTTACTAATTCATTGCAAAATGAATGCTTTGCATCAGTGATAATATTGCTATTTTAGACTTTGTATGGTTTGTCTTAAGTTGAATATAAGAACAAATAAGTCAAATATTTAGTCTTTAAAATTTCTTATAAACTTATTTAATAAATTAAGATATGTTTATGATTTTTTTCATTGTCTTAGTTTCATAAAAAAAAGTTTGATGTTTTTTCGAATTTAAACAATTTGAACAGTAATTTCCTCATGTAATAAGATCGCAAATAATTTTTTTCATTTCAACTTACTCCTGGCAATTTCCACTGAGAAAATTAGATTTAGTTTGGGTATTCCTCTTCTGCAGTAGCTAAAATCTCCATCAGGACAACAAATCCTCCATAAACCGCAATCATTGTTAGTGGTACAGTTCCGAATAGGTAAAACTTCGAAAACTGATTCTCGAGAAGGGCAGATTGTATGAATTGGCGATCGAAAGGCTGAAATTCGAATATTTAATTATTAAATAATTAAATTTAAACTAGTACATATTTTAAAATATTCACATTTCTTTGTAAATCAGGATAACATGAATTTTTAGGTTTTATCTCATGGTCCAACATTTAGATAAAGGTTTTAAAACAAATTATTTTATTTCAGACGTCATATAATTATTACATTACGTCATTTTATTTAACTTAGATTATTTTGCATAACCAAGGAATAAGGGAGGGATTATATATCCGACTAAAAATTTCTAGATCCACAATTCCCGATCTGGAGTCACAGCCGGAATTGTTTTTTTTTTGATTATGACAATCACTAACCACTATTTGAAAACTTGAAAATTGACAAAACTGATGTCAAAATTTTTCTTACACCTCTGTCTCAATAAGAGACAGAGAGATAACTTCATGTATAATTTATTATATTGACGTCTTGGAAAGGACTATCTGAAAAATAATCATATAATATGATTTCTGTTTATAGTAGATAGCCTCTTAGGGAAGTCTCTCTTTGTAATCAGAGAACTTGAGAAGAATTCTATTTATAATAATAGAATCTTAATCTACACCGAGGCAATACTGTGAGATATTCAGAAAATGTTAAACATAAGGGAGGCTACATTCTACATGCCAATATTATAGATCGGTAAATACAATTTAGTATAATTCGGAAAAAAATTATACATGAGGATAAAAATAAAACAAATTGATGAAAAATACTCAGCGAAAATCTTGGATTGTAAATAAAATATTTATGTGTGTATGGTTTTTTGAGAATGTGATGAATTTGTTTTCCAATTGATTGAAAAATAAGTATTTTGTGGAGTTTACGACCTAGTTAGTTTTAAAAAATTAAAATTCATTAATGATTTTAATAATTTTTTGTAGATGAAGTTTCTTTCGTAATTTTTTCGTCACGTTTATGAAATTAAATTATAAATTATTTAATTAAATAAAATTCTCTTTAGTTAGTTTCTTCATCTTTACAGACAAAAACTTAAAAAATTCAAGATCTTGAAGAGGTCCTTTTATAGAGAAAAAAATTATAGGTAATGTAATATCAGTGAATACATTTCAGTAACTAATAGAATAAGATATTTGAGAAGTATGTCAACAAAGAAAAGAGGTTTTATACATTTCACAAAGGACAGTTAATATGAATGCAGGATCGAATTGTAAAATAGGTTATACATTAGTATTTTAAATTGTGTTTCATATTTTCTCCTGCCTTTTTTCACTAATGTATCACATTTCTTTTAATTGTCAATATCTTGTTCTTTTTAATTTCATTCATCTTCAATATGTACACTTTAAATCATCTACGAATTGATGGGATTTGTCATCATATAGCGCAATACTCTCTAAACAATATATAATTTATAGATGTTGAACAACATTTTTATTTGCTATTTTAATGAACGTCTACGACATTATTACTTTAAAATAGAAACGCATTTCGTGAATCGTAATGGGTCTCAGATAAAGCAATAGAAATTTTAATTAATTTTTGCATTTTAATATATTCCTTGAAAAATAACAATCATTAATAAATTTTATTTTAATTGTGTTCGAATTAATTTTATTTTATACTATTAATTCATTCACAAATAACATTTAACCATATACTTATAATTACAGCAGCTTTAAATGTTTTTTCTTTTTAAAAGTAAAGTTGAGTTTCATAAAATTTATTAATTTGAAACTGCCTCAACATATTATGGAAAATATTATATTTATTTACTGATTTCAGTACTTTTTTAAGTGAAAAGTTATATTGACACTGTTATAACTTTTTCTCCTGATAATACCTAAATACGTAAGGAATTAAATTTATATTGAGAAATTTTGGGAAGGACTTTTTATAGTTATAATTAATTTTGCTTATTAAAATATTACCATATTGGAAATAAGTATTAAAATTGCCCACAAAAGGTTTAAAATTTTAATTTATAAGGTGTTTATTTAAGCGTCCCAAAAAACATAAACTTAAATGCAGAAATTGACCTTCATAAGAAAAAACATTCCTAAAGATCCAGGTTCAGCTTCCTGCTTTTCTTAATTGAAAGTTTTAATGTATTCACAAAATATTCAAGTGATTCATTAAGTATATGAATTTTAAATTGCAAAATATAAGCTGTACAATAATATTTATTTTACGAACATTTAAAGATATCTGATTGAATATTTTTCAGTTTAAAATAAAATTTATAAGTTAATGTAAGGAAAATAAAAATAAATGCATCAATAACGATTTCGTTGGGAATAAATTAAATAATTGTAATTTAAATACATTTATTATATTTATTACAATCTAATTTATTATTATTATTATTATTATTAACAAGATCCTCTCCTTTTTGCAAGTTCTTATAGATTTTTTTAAATATTGAATTAAATAAATAACAAATTCAAATATTGGATGTAATCATTTATCCTTTATTATTGGAATAACAATAAATTAATCGCAGGCTATGAACTGAAATTGGGATGTTTTGTCGGGTAATTCTTTATCAATGAAATTATTCCACCCAGTCTAAAGAATCAATTATTTGATTATGACACCATTATTCTCTAAAGAAGAAAAAAAATTACATTAAAAAATAAAATACAATACTTTGTTATTTTTAAAAGACCATCCTAGAAATCTAAATAAGTAAAATGTAAATCCTTCTTTTCAGAATTTTTTTTTATTCTATTTTATGCTTTTAAAAATTGTCAATTTAAATGTCTTTTAAGAAAGTTAATTTATCAGATTAATAAACTTGAATTACATTTATGAGTAAAATTTGCATTTAATGAAGAACTTTTAAAATTTATCTTATGAAGATTTGACAGATGTTAAATAATTACAATCACTCTGATAATAAATTTCATAAACCTTTTATTGGGAGAAATTTTTCGACTGAAAAATTATTTTATTTTATGTTTATTTATGCTATATTTATTATACTAACATTTTCTTGCACATACGAATAAGGTGGAAATAAATTGTTTATCGATGAATTACAATATATAATCGCAATTTGGAGTTATAAAACTATATCATTTATTTAGCAGGATGATTAGAATAGTGTGATAATGCCGCCAAAACCATAACCTAACTGCATATTTTTTTTATTGTATAATTTATAATGCGTTTGTAGATAAAAACACGTTTCTTTTTGTATTGCACATTAAGCTGATAAATTGTAATTAACTGAATTTACAATAAAATTTCATTGTTTTTCCTCTTCAGAGTTAATTTAATAATAAAAAGTTCAAATTTTTCTCTTAAAAATATCAATTTATTCTTATGATCAAATAAATCTTGGCTTTAAGCTTTTTCTTATTAGCAATAATATTTTTTATTTAAAATACAAGATATATAAAGTGGCTGAATAAAATGTAAAATTGTAAATTTTCTTACGATTTTAATTTTTTTTACGTATTACTAGTTAAAATAATGAAAACTAGGCTACAGATAAATCCATTTTAAAAGTGAGAATTAACACAAAAAAATTTTAATCTAAAAATTCTTAATTTAATAATATCGAATTAATAATGTAAATCTATTAATAATAGTACAATATATTTTTACCAGTACCGGATATTATGAATAAAGTACGAAACTTTACTTTAAAAAATTTTTAATCTTATTAACCAACGATCTCATCAGAAATTAAATGAAAAAATTATATAAATCTTTCTTGCATTGAAATTCGGAATTATATATGCTTTTTTATTGTTATTTGATAGTAAATTTAAAGTCATTCTTGGACATAAATGAATCGCAATAGCTAGATGATATGTAATTATCAATAAATTGTCAATAGTATATTACACAATCTGTTATTCATGTTCGTCGGAGCAATTTTTTTAAAATAAATTATATAAACGGCGCAGTTGATCGGATATGCACATTAAAAATATTTACAGTTTATATAATAAATATGTATATATATATCTGTCAGTGAGTCCATTTGATCAGCGAGATGGAATAAAATTCAGTTCTAAATTATTGTGTATGAATTTCGTTTTATTCAATAACAAAATAAAAATCATGTTAAGTAATAAAAAAATGTCATTTCTGCGTTTATACAACTCAGTTCCACTGTAATATCTGAACATAAATTTGTGAATAAGTGAAATTTAAAGTAGAAAATAGAATAGCATAATTTACGTTACAGTTATATCCAGGGGTTTATATTAATCATCCAGTACAAAATGTTAAAGTTGCGAACTGATAGCATTATACATTAAAATAATAATAGTACTAGCAAAGATTAATTTATTTTAGAGTTTGAGTAATATAAAACTATTTTTCTTAATTATCATGATTTATTGCGAAATTTTAAATAATACGTTGCGATAACATGGCATAATTGTTAATTCCATAGCATTCATAATAAGCTTAGATACATTTAACATTCTTATCGTATTAGTTTTTTAGACATTAATAAAAAGAGACTTTGTTAAAGAGAAGTTATATGAAAAATTTTCGCTTACTTTTACGATTAAAATCTAACTTTCCATTTTTACGTTTTTGTATTCCTCGCCGGCATATACTAATATTCTTGTCCCGGCAACAAATCTCTCCGGAGACAGTGCAATCCTCGTTCATTTTGCATTTAGTACCGAAAAAAGGAACTTTGAGAGGCTCCTTTGGACATATTAATACTTCTGCTGCCATATCATTGCTTCGCTTTCCTGAAGACAATAAATATATTTTTTTCAATGAGATTCTTATCAATTAGTTTCATACAACTTTGAAAAATTTAATTACAAATAAACTAAAAATATAATTTAGAATATTGTAAGAACCATTTCGCAAGCCCAGCCAGTTATAGAGGCGAGTTCATAAAGTATAAATTCTGGTGATTAAATTTTTGCTGAGAAATAATTTTACTCCTTGTTAAGCAATCCGAAGTCTGCTCGTCTGTTCAGTGATACTTCTTTAAAGTCATAATGCCACTTCAACAACTCGAAATAAGCAAAAACATTTTTTCTTACATGAGTAACTTTCAATAATTAAATTCAGTACTCCATTAATATTACACTGACTTTTTTATTCTTCAGACATATTCGATGGCATATATATATTTTGATTAAGTCGAATGTCTCTGTTTTAGGCCATTTAACTTCGAATGGTATGATAACCTGGTGTGATAATGTTGAGGATAAGAATCTTCACTTTGAATTTCATTCCCAATGAATCACTCGTATGTGTTTTTAAATTTTCATTTATAAAACAATCAAACTTATTAAAACACTTAGAAATTAAATTTAACGAAGAAATTTTCTTATCATTGTGATTGAAAAAATTAAGGTTAAAAATTCTGTTAAAAATATTTAATCATTCTTTAATCAAACTGGAAAAATATTATTAACTAACATTTCTGTGCCATCTATTAATTTATTTTTTTATTCGGAGAATAAATGATTAATTCGATAAATATGAAACAAGCTGTACCTAAAGCTTCATGGATTTAGATTTTAAAAATTAAATTCTTTATTTCTAATTTTCTAAAAATCACTTCATAATTTCAAAATTAAAAAAAAATTGAATTATTAAATGATATATAACTCATTACTCCGATGTCACTGGTAGAATCTAAATGAAAAGCATTGGACGATTGTTTTTAAAAAATTACCGGCTGACAATTATTGCAATAACAGAAGAATTATTAATATGTAACTATAAAGTTTGTTTTTTAAAGTCGTTTGTTTTCATTGATGACCGTGAGACATGGACAGCGAATATATTGATGAATCGTGTGAAAAAGTTAATAATCCACCTTTAAAAGGCAATGAGATACCTGGCAAATTGTTAATCGATGTAGAATTTCTTTTTGCTACACTTTCTGCCAAGTTTAAAATTAAAATAAAGTTAACAATAAATAACATCACTTTCAACGGTAAACTATTCAGACAAGTTCGATTTTAAAATCGAATATTTTATCCACACCGCAAATCCTATTTTGGCGACTAAGAACTAAAGCCAATAGTATCTTCGTCCTGATCCAGTTGCTACTTACATTAGATACCACCACCTCTCTTGCAGTAATCTTTCCAGTAATACGAGTCTGGGTACGGCGTATTCTCGCCTCAAGGCTGTTTTCCGTCAGCCAGTTTACAATATTTTGAAATAAATAATCAAATTCCTTGATATTTTGCAATGAAATGCACAAATATCAATGATTCTTTCTATCCATCGTATCCTCATTTTACTGTGATCTTAAGCATGAACTTTGAAGTAATACAATAATAAAATGATTTATTTTTTTTATAGTAATTGATGAAAGTGTGCATATTAAAATACACCTATAACAATCGGAGATTGTTATAGGTTAGTTTATATAGTTAAAAATTTTAGATCGAATAGTACAATGACTTTTTCCTTTGTAATTTTTAAATAATATTTGTAATATATTTGAGTGATATGTTGCTGTAGATAATGCAACATTTTTTATTACTAGTTTAAAAATTAAGAATTACAAGTAATAATTTTTAATTCTTTTCTTCAATTAATTAATCACAATAAAATTAAAGTAGATTTCCCTCTTCTTGGTTATGAAAAAAAAATTTTCAGATATTTATTTAATAATATATTGTTATAATAATAATAACTGATAGATATAATTAGTCATTTAGGACATGGGATACTTTTATAATTTGAATTAAATTTCATTTGAAAAATTACAGTGAACTAGACATGTAGTCAAAATATTCATTTTATAAGAATCGACATTTTTAGAAAGAGTTAATATGAATATTTTGTGTTTTTGAAGCGGTTTTATTTTCGTCTCTTTTTGTAAATAGAAATTTTAAAAAATTAATTTGTACTTTGATAAATATCAGATAAAATTTGAAAAATAATTTAATTTTGCAGTGATTTTACATCATATAGACAACCAGTTAACTATATTTCATTGGCTGAAGATGCTACTGAAATATGAGAGATAATAGCATAGCCAAAATTCAATTTATTTTAGATTTATACACTTAATAATGTATTTTGATAATAATTTATTTTTTTCAATCAGGAAATATTCTTACAATTAAAACGATCTATGTTTCAAAAGTATATTTATTTGATTAGCTAGTTTATGGAGAATCCATGAATTTAGGATATTTGTTTTAACAAATATTTGGAATATTTTATTAAAATGCACAACGAAAGTAATATTTCTGCATAGTAAATGCAGAAAATGACTTAAACATAAAATAAAAACCTTTTCTTTGTTCTGCATCATTATTTTGAAATCCTTTTGCATTTTATGAAGATTCAAATGAATTGAAAAATAAGGAATGAAATTTCTTTTGTAATTTGTAAATTATACAGCATGGTGTTACTTATTACATGCAAGCCATTAATTAAACATTTACATTTCATTTTTCGTTTAAATGTATTTGATTTTAAATTATGTCACTGTAATGAATCCGTCGCGTTTCTTATCCATGGACCTATTAAATTATCATGCAAATCAGAGACAAAAAGTATAAATTTACTTTTTAAGATAAATTTTATTATGATATCATCCATCAGTCTTTTTTTTCTCTTCAAAGTTATTCGACGCAAGAGACTAATTTATAATTGTTAATACTGTTATGCCATTTTGAAAGTGTGATTCTTGAAATAACTTGGCCGAAATAAAAGTTCATGGTCATTAACATGAGCGGCATGTCCCAGTCAATTTCATAACTTCTGGTTCATCCAAAAAAAATTGCTTAAGGCACTGGAATGTTAAAACTTCAAATAAGGGCCCCAGCAGGTTTGTATAATCGTTTTCATTGCCTGCAGTTTATATAATATATCAAAAATTTTAATCTCATATCGGGAATTATAATTTAATTTTATTCTTCTTAAATGCAATATTAATTTTTGATTGCTGTAGGGAAGTTTTACAAGAAATATTCAAAATGTCACAACACGGGATTAAATTACGAATAAAAAACGGAAAAATTTATGTTTCTTATAATTGTTTCGTTCGAAAGTACAATTAGCTTTTTTATCATTTTTTTAGATTTTAAATGAATCGCCTTACAATATAAAATTGAAAATTAATTTCAGAATTGCTATAATTTTTAAAACTATTTTTGGAATCTTTTCTATCTGGACCAAAGAGCGCGCAAACAAATAGCACCCGGCTGCTGAAATATTTCTTATAATTATCATATCACCATATTCTCAGTCTTGCCCGCACTGTCGCATATTTGAATCGAGTGTATTTTCAAAGATGTTAGCATTTTTTAAAAAATTTTCAACTGAAAGTGACGCCGAACCAAAAGTATGATGATTTCGTGTGAATCGGTGGAATGAATACATGGTTCATAAATTATAGAGTGCAAATTTATTAAACTGAAAGTGGTATGTAGTTCAACTCGAATCGAAAAGGTGATTTGCGTAAATTCAAAATTTGCCAACTTTCACTTTTATTATTATTGCACCTCCCTCAAATAGTTATAGAACATAATTTCTTTTCATTTGCCATTTTCGAATTCCATACCATCCAGAACCATTTTTAATGGACATTTTTGTAATTTAAAATGAAATTATGTTTTCATTTATCATATATCAGTAAATAAAAGTTTATTTGAAATGAAATATAAAGATAATTCCATGGATCAAGGCGGTTTCTATATTATTTATTAGGCAATGAAATGTTAGGTAATAAGACCCCTAAAAATAAAATTGACATTTACAATTTTTTTACGTACCGCTTTCCCGTATTTTTCAATTATACATTTATATTTTGTCCTGAATAGCAGCAATGACACTTGTAATACGAATAAATTACATCTTAATTTATTGTTTCTCTATTCACGGGTTACAAATCAATTTTATTATTATATTATACTAAATAAGCTTGATCCAAAACTTTCTATAACTTTATTTTTTCTTTCTTATATTAAAAATTATACTTGTAGTAAAGTTATTCAGAACTTTCAAAAATGTTAGTTTTTTGTGACTACATAAAATTAACCCTTTAATTTTTGAGTTCCTTTCCATTTGGCAAGACATATCATAAAATATGCTTTAGATCATCTTCTCTCAAAGTTGTTCTTACAATAATTTCAAGTTTTTTCAGTAACTCTAGTCTTCTAAATAGCACATTTCAGTTATAATTTTGTAACTTATAATTATTTCTGATGAGTCGTCGGTCTGGTTATAGAGGTTTTTATAGATTAATATTAGCAATGAATCAAGTTTTTCAGTTATTTCGACTTTACTTTTTATAGCAGTTTAAAAAAATTATTTTCATTTCTTAAAAATATTTTTATTCTTTAAGACTTATATGAGAAATTACAACTAAAAATCTCGAAATACTAACTGATTACTAAATTTTAAAAAATATTTTGAGGTTAATTTTTTCATAATGATGCTCATGTTGTACCATCATGATGAGAGGGATTTTCTACTCTACGCTACAAGGAACATAAATCAAATTTATTTGTTTTTTTTTTCATAATTTTAATAAGTAATCATTTTTTGATAAGTGATTTTCTATTGTCTTCAATTTTTTTGAGATATTACACTTTTAAAAATTAATTCTGCTGAACTTTTAATAATAAATATTTTATTAATCGCGCTTCATAAGCGACTGTGTTTTTCCCGTCTCCTGATAGTATTGGTTCCAGTGGATTATCAATAATCGTTTTAATACTTCTTCCATGAACTGGAATTTTTCAAAAACAAAAAAATTTAATTAATATTTCTTCCCGATAATTATTATTAGTATTGAATAGTATTAAGAGCTTTATTAAATACTATTGATCACTTTCGTGCAAACTTATAATAACGGTCATCCAACCACATAGAGACAATATTTATAAATCCATAAAAAGTACAGACATAAAGCTAACAAATTATACTACAGAATTATTACATTTTCCATCCTTTATTATTTACAATATGAAAAATTGTATCTTTAAATTATAGTAAATCGTAAAAATAACTTCTGACTTATAAGCAGGTTTCAGATTTACATGATATATTATATATTATCATACGTTAATAAATCAAATTCTTACTTTCGCATAGTTCTAGAAATTGAAGACATTCCTGAAATACCGTGTCCTTTATTACAATCATATGTTTTGCCAAGTTTTCAATAAGTGACATGAAACATCTCTTGGTGTAAAACCTTATAAAAAATAAATTTGTAAAAAAATTTATAAATCAAAGAACAATTTATTAAAATCAAGTTTTTAATGCAATTTCAATAAGGAAACTAAAAAAATATTTCGTTCTTCTGCTAGCAATCGCAATTCGAAGTAAGAGACAAAGATTATTTTTCATTTTTTTTTCACTACATTAAAAACTTTTTCTTTCGGAGTATCATATGTTAATGTGAAACAAAAAGGGGAAAAAGTTAATTTTCGTAGAACAAATCGGAACTCTTTAGGCTTTATATTTACTAATTTGTAATGAGCGTTTGGATTTATTAAGTAATGTAGAAATAACTTCACATTTATTAATTGATAAAGTTTTTCCAGCAAAATATAATCTATTTTTTTATTTTAGAAGATCCTTCGGTACTGTTAGCTCCATTTTTAAAAGGAAATATCTGCACAATTAATTCTTTAGAAAATATATTAATCCTTACCAAGTATCAGTTCCCAGCTTCTTGTTATGAGGATCTAGACTCTTAATGATTCTTGAAACTCCAAATTCATAGTTACCTTTGGCGCAGTAGAGAGTTCTGAAATATCGAAGCAAATGAGCCCTTTTACGTAGCTTTAAAAATGAAAATTTGATGTAGACTTTTATCAAGAAAATCTATCAGACCCTATAACAAGATTCACAATACACAAATGAAACAATTTTTTGTCCGAATCGTCATAACTGAATTGTTCTTCCTCCTTTTCAATTTTTCTCATTAGTTCTTCTGCTTCTTCGTTTTGCGATGTCATTATGTAGGAAACACAGAGATTAGCAAGGACTATGGCGCTGACGCTTAGGATCTGTAAAATATTTGCGTTGTTAAAATTTTTGTAAAGCATTTTGAAATCATATCCACAGCGGAAAATAAATATCATTCTCTTTTCGCAATTGCAAATATTTATGTCAAGAAACAATTATTTATCTTTTGTAAATGCCTTTGCTAAAAAATACTATATTAACTAGGACATAAAAATTAATTACATTTCATTAATAGTTTTTTCAATCTTAATTATGAAGTGTTTTTTCCCTACAAAGTAATTTTTTAAACTATTTGTACGCTGAAAATATTTAATATAATTATTAATAAATCGATAAAGATTTATCTGGACTTGCTCATCAAGCTAAAAATTATTATCACATTTATAAAACTGATAGAAGAGGAAATCTAAAAGTAGATTTAATTTTATAAAAATAAATAGTTAATAGTATTCTATGGCTTAATTTCCGAAATGTAAGTTCAAAACTACAATAATGGTTAACTAGTTTTTTATTTTAATTGGAAATATTTTTTTGAAAAGATAATTTTAACAAATCTAACATGGTCATAATTTTTTTTCACTATAGGTTCATAAAATCCTGTTGCCTCTTTGAATTTATTTTCTTGCATAAAAAGCACATGTGCCACATTTAATTTCCAAGTATCGTTGTCATCGCAAAATTCGACTGATTTTCTAAATATTTTCTCCACTTGTTCATAATTTTCAGTTTCCCAATATATTTTTGCTTGAGCCATTAATACAGGGAGATATCTATAATTAATAAAACAATTTCATTAGATTTATGTAAACGTAATAGACTGATTAACTATCAATATTCAGTAAAAAAGATTTATTAGTTAATTGAAAAAGAAATATTATCTGAAGTGGGTCAATTTAAAAGAAAATGTGTGTTTAAAAAAGGTTAAAATAATTCAGAGCTAACTTTAAAATAAAATATTTAAATATCGAGTTAATATATTGAAATATAAAATCGAAAATTTTTTAAAATAAAACTTAAACTCTGATATATTTATAATAGCACGAAACAAATTAATGTGATGTATAATTTAATTAAAAGCCAACCTTTCTAAAGCATTTTCGTAGTCTATTACTGCTTTTTTGACAGCTTCATCATCTCTATTTTGTCTCGCTTCTTGAACTTGTTTCGTCAACTTTCTTAGAATTTCTGTATATTTAGTTGCAATTTCATCAAATTTTCTATATGCGTCATCTGGAGAACTCTGTTTCGTAATTAAAGCATCCAAAAACTCATATAAATACTAGAAAGAAAATATAAGTAATTGAAAGAAAGCAAAATTTATTTTTAAATATTCAATTTAGAAAAAAATTTTGTGAACAAAATAAAAATCCAACCTCAGATAAATATTTATGAGATAAATGATTATTTTCTGCAAGTAAATCAGCAGCCAAATTATAATATTCATATTTACAATAGAGGAGAAGTAAAGTCCATAAGGTTTCAGGAGGATGAATATTTTGCTGAAATAAAAAATGAAGTTTCTCAAAACCTTCCACAGTATTTGATTCCATATTCATGAGTGCTTGATTATGAAGTGTAACAGCATCTAATTCTTCTTCGGATCTAGGTGGCATGTCGGTTAAGGCTTCCCTAGCAGAGTCATCTAAAGAGAATTCAAAAAAAAATATATATATATATATATTGATTTGATGTCCTAATTAAGATGACGTCCTGAATATCTTACAGTTTTTTAATTGATATTCTATAGCACTTTTCAAATTGAAAGCTTCTATAAGAGCTGTCTCGTGTAAAATCAAAGTATTTCCAACGCTTCTCACTTCAATCCCGTCCGTTAACATCCCTACACTTAATTCTGGATGCTCCCTAATGCCTCTCTCAATGATGTCTCCTGAAAAATAAAAAATAAAGGAATAAGATCTTTAGACTGTTTATAATTATCTTATATGGAAGATAGCATTACTTTTTTAGAGCTTAATATTCAGAAAATTTAAATATTTTTGTCAGTATATTATATATTGGCATAGTATTGTTTCATCTCATTAATTTTGTAATTATCTTAAGATTTTAATTATGAAATGCGTTAAGTCAGGTTTTTCGTTCTTAGAATCCAAGAATAAAGTTCTAAATTTTTGATATGACACCACCAAATACAGAAATTATATATTTGGGAGAATGTTATTCAATTAAATTGATAAAATGGTATTTAAAGGAAGTAGGCCTTAATAAAAGATGAACTCAGAGACTAAGAAAGGAAAAATTTATTATGTTCAAATATTTTACCTAAACCTGTATCAATTTTAAGAATTTGCCTTTATTCAGTACTGTGAATTATTTACAAATTTAAAAAAATAAAATTTTTTTATTATAATTATGTTATTTAATATGTAATGCTACGATATTTTTAAATAATTTATTAAAAAATTTAGTTTAACATAAAAAAATCTAAATTTTAATATGAATTAGATGGATGATTTCTCGATCTGGATCGTCAATATCCTAGAGCAGTGGTATAAATCGTATATATACTACATATTAGATGATCCTTCATATTAAAATACTTTCGATTTTAATGTATTAAAAATAAATGAATTAAAGCTACATCTTAATTTGTTCTAAAATTAAAAAAATACATTTTACCTATATGTTTAAGCGCTGGTGCAAATTCTTTGAGTTTGTAATAACAGAGAGCAATGTTGTACGATAAATGTGCATTGTATCCAGTCTTCATCATTGCCGAAGTTAGCTTCTGTAAAGCTTCTTCATATCGTTCTTCCTATATGGAAACAATAAATCATTTAAAACAGAGTAAGAGTTAAACTGACAATTTTAAGTTAAAGAATTTGAATGAATTCGAGATTGATTCTCTTCAAAAAATTCTAAAGATTGGTTCTCATGTAAAAAATAAAAAAATAATTTTCAGTACGAATATTTATGAAATCAAATACACTAAAATATGTAAAATATTACATAATAAATAAGATCTCGATTTCTTCTATTAAAAATGAATAATTGATTATTGTAATTATTATTGTCGCATACAAAGGACCCACTTTATACAGAAAGCAGCCCTGATAGATTTCCGAGTCCAAATCATCAGGCTCGAATGCGTCTAATAGGACTTTAGCTTCAGCTATTTCACCTTCACCATATTTTATTGCTGCTTTTAATTTTGTTGCCTGTATAATAAAAGATAATTGTATGATTATCTTATACTTTTATATTAGTCATAATATTTTTGTAATGCTTACAATATAAATAACACCAATAACTGATAACTTTTAGAGTAGAAATGGGCATACCGCTGGAATTAATTCAGGGTCTTCTATTGAATTAGCCACTTTCATGGCGTCCACGTATAGACAAGCTTGATATAATGACTGAGCAAGGTAAAGTTTATATTCCTTTTCGCCGGGATATAACAGGGTCAGCTGCTCATAATAATTTGAGGCAGTTATATAATCCTGTGTGTAATAATGACAATAAGCCAGTAGCGAATATGCTGCTCGTGACTAGAGAAAGATTAAAGAAATCAATTATTTTATAATTGTGCAATTTTATTACTTTTTCAGTTAACCTATATATCGTAGTTTACTTATCACAACTAAAAAAAATTTTAAACTATATAATTTTTAAAAATTTATTTTATTTAAGAAATTATGAAGTTCTACTCATATCTATATTCTTTTTTCAAGTAAAAATGATTAATTTTACGTATTAAAAGTTCCATATTTATAAAGAAAAAATTTCCTTTCCAAACGAAACTCCTATTTACTAAGATAAATAATAAAGTATAGCAAAATTTTCGGTTTTCTTAGATATATTGAAGATTTTAAATTATTATATAATTAATGCAAAAAAAATTTCAGAAATTCTACTTATATTGATAATTAGGATCATCTATATTTTAAAAATCGACTACAATTACATTTTTTAAAATGTATGATTAAAACAAAATTTCAAGACGCATCAAGTCATTATTTTCAATTGTATATGAACTCTCATCCAAATTTTACAATTACGAATAGCGAAAATTATAGAAACTATATAGATAATAGTGAGAAATGGAAATATTTACGTAAATGTAGAAAATAAAAAAAACCTATACATCTTTTAGTCGTGCAAATTTAATTTGTTCTTCTAATCGTGGGAAGCATTTATTAATAAAAATGTTATAAAAATAAAATTGATAAAATAAAATTCTAAACAATTACATGACGGCTATTAATTTGAATAAAAAAGTCTAATAAATAATTGACAAAATTTAATTTTTTCTCATTGATATATTTTATTATTCTACTTTCTCTAATACTCTAGAGAAATTAGTATTATAGATTGTTTATGACGTGTAAATTTCCGAGTAAAAATAATATTTAATTATGATGTTTAGTGCATAATTATTTTTCCGAGTTTTAATCATTTAGTTTTTTATTCTACAATCAAAAATAAATTTCTGTTATTTTCTTATTGTATTTGCTATGTCTAATTTCCATTATGTTAAAAGTTGCTGAATTAAAGTGATGTGAAATCTGCACATACCATGTTGTTATTTGAAATTAAACTGGTTAATATTTCAATCGTTTCTTGGTACTTTTGATCTTTTATCTGCAACGGAAAAGTAACGAATTAATAATCGTAAATGTAAAATCTTTCTTTCATCAGAGAGAAATTAAGGTGGAATTTGTTCTTTTCAAAAAAAATTATTTTACCAGTGAATAAATTGATTTCGTACAACCGTTTTCTTTTAGATAAGAATTATAAGAATACATTTTCAAATCAGAATAAAATGTTTGATATTATCGTCTTGGCAATATCCGTGTAATTAGAATTGCGTCCGAATCCGTGAATTAGAATCCCGTGTCAGAAAAAATTATGGTTTGTTTACTTTATGAAACATATTTCGATACTATGTATAATGATTCGTTTAAAAAATTTAATTTATCATCATTTATGGTAATTCTTATTGTACTTTTTGTTAAATTATTCTGAGTGAAATATAATAATTTTTGCGTTTTCAGGAATCAGTCACTTCTATGTTTGGAATTTCTTGGATCAAGAAGAATTTCAATTTCAGCTTCCTTGAATTTTAATCTTACTTCTTATTTATTGTGAGTAATGATTTTATTTGACTTATTATTTTTGATATTTTACTTATGAATTTTTATTTATTTTTATATATTTATGAATTTATTATTTTTGATATTTTTACTTTAAAAAACTTGTCAATGAATTTTGACATTAATACCTCTAAGTTCCCAGTATTTATTCATTTTATTTTTCGTGAAAATCTTTGCACTAAATTCAAGTTTTTCATGCAAAAGGGAACGGTTACAAGACAGTTTTCTTTTAGAGCCGAACCATTAAAGAAAAAGAAACGTTTGGATCCAGGAATTATCAAAGCTAGAGAAGAAAGAAAAAAGAAAAAAATAGAAAAAGAAATAAGATTACTTCAAAAGTTAGATAAATCTTTAAAACCAATTGAAGAAAATCAAATTCCACATACACTTTATAAAGAGCCAGAGTAAGTATTTGTATTCAATAATTTTATGCATTTATTTTTTGCTATTTTTCATTATTAGTGAAAAAATTATGACCTTTAATTTTTTCATGACAATATGTAGCTATTCTGCAATTAACTAATTATAAAATTTCATTCAGTTCTAGGAAGAGAGAAATAAATGTACCTGATCATGTTAATGAAGAAAGAATTCTTCTCTTAAAAGAATGGTCTAAGGCTAGAAGAACATATGCAAAATTTGAAATATTAGAGATGAAGAAACTTATGAAATCCCAACAAAGAGCTTTAGATGAACTTAGAAAAGAATCAGAAATATTATATCAAGCAGCTCTTCAGGTACTAAATTTCTAATTAAAATTAAATAATAATAAATTTGCTATTAATATTATGATTTACTAATTTTTCTTTCATTTAATTCTGTCTCTCTCTGAATGTTTATTATAACTAACTTTTTTACTGGTTTCATTAATTTTTATAATTAATATGATTTTTACTAGTCTCATATTTAAAAATTTGAAATTTTTTTTTAGATTGATGAGAATCTAATACCTTTTTTATACAAAGGTCCTGTGGAGACTCCTCCAATTGAAGGATACCAACCTCCAGATGGTGATTATGTAGATATTAGTAAAACTTGGTAAAACTTATAATATATCATTAAATATAAATTTCCTGTTTTTTTTTAAAAACATTTTCCTGTCATTGATTAGCAACATTTTATATGTTACATTTTATGTCAGTATTATCACTAATTTTATTTTTATTGAAATAATATTTTCTGAAACAAAAACAAAATAAAATGAAAAAATCATAAAACTATGTTTCTTTCTAATAGGAAAGAATAATCCTAACAATTATATTTTGATCAGATCTTCAAAAGATTTCAGGAACCTCATAATTCATATTTTAATATATAATACTCAAAACAGTAATAACAAATATATGAGAATTTAGCACAGAAACTGAATAAATTATTTTTGACATTTTTAGAATTAGAAAAGCAAAAATTCAGAATAAAATCTGGAAATTATCATTTCAAGAGGCATAGGAGGAGGGATTTTAGATTTCCTCTTGTGATAGTCTAACTGAATTCAGTTTAAATTACTTTTACTTTTATTAAGACATTTAAAGAATGGTAAAGTTTATAGACATAAATACTAGTTTAATTCAATTTTCAATTTATGAATTGCTCTAGTGCCATTTATAATTGTTATTACGTAAACGTTACTAACTTTATAACATTTAAATTTTTAGAAGAATAATTTTATAAATGGAAATCAGAGAAATTTATGAAAAATAATTAAAAACTAATGCTTAACTGCATATCCAAGAAAATCTTTATTAGAAGTAGTTTGTGAAATTTAAAATTAAATTTTTAATTCACAATTTAATAAATATTATCGTTTGAATAACCGTAAAACTATTGAATTAATTTAACAATGTATGTATGTGTTTGAAAATATATATTTCCGCTAAATATGGAAAGCAATTTGCTTCCGTTTAAAGAACCAATGTAATAATTTTGCTATTGTTAAAATTTTGTACTAACAAAAATTTAAGTACCCCAAAAGCTTGGAGGGGAAAAGTAAGCGTTAATAATTTTGAATTATTGACTGAAAAAGAATTGACGAAAACATATTTATTTTTATCACGAGATAAGTAATAAAGAAACCTTAGCCTTTGAAATTAAATAGTTATGCTCAATTAGTGTATGTCGGATTGTATACGATCTGTTATTTAATAAATTAAACATACAGATTTCATCTGTGTATATTGCATAATTTCAAATTAATTCGACGTTAGCTTCAATGAAACGGCCCATGGAATCTACAGAAGGCGGAGATGATTTAGGAGCTGCTTTTCTCGCTGATGCTACTTATATGGTTCATAGTGATGATTTAGAAGGTAATTTTATATTTTAAATTGCCAAACAATAAAAAATTACTTTTTTATTTTTCGTATTTTAATGTCTCCTTTTCATATAAATCAGTCTTAAAATTTGCTTTTTTTATTTATTTTAAGAAACTTATTGTTTTCAATTCTAGATGATGTTGACGGCAATTTATCAGCAGAAAACACTGACGATGATATAATTGATTCTGGTGAAAAAACTGGAGCTCCACTTCGGGAACAAGATAGATTTTTGCCTATTGCAAATGTTGCCAAAATTATGAAAAAGGCAGTACCTGCGTTGGGAAAAGTATGTCGTTCTCATGGAATTAATTTCATGCGTAAATTGTAAATCATGTTTATGCAAATTCATCAATCGGTTCAGAAGTTATTTTATTTAAATTAACTTTTCATACAAGCCTATAAATTTTTGATTTGATCTTTTATTTGTAAATGAAATATAAACAGTTAATTATTTATATTATCTTCTTATGATGTCTTTATTCAATTTTGTTTTTAACTGAAAACTTTCTTTATTACGTTAATATTGTTGATATATCTTTTGATTTTAATATCAGTATGTGAAGTAGTATAGTTAAAACAAATAAATTGATTTGTTTGTAAAATGGAGAGAAATATCTAGTAAATGAAAAAGAAAATAGTTCATAATGAATCATAATAATATTTGTAGATTGCTAAAGATGCCAGAGAATGTGTTCAGGAATGTGTATCAGAATTTATATCATTCATTACAAGTGAGGCAAGTGACAGGTGTCATATGGAAAAAAGGAAAACCATAAATGGTGAAGATATTCTTTTTGCCATGACTACTTTAGGTAATTACAAATTGAAACAGCTTAATAAATTTTATGTTTTTGTAGTTATTTTTGAACAAAAATGCTTCAGTTTGCTTTTTTGGAAAAAAAATAAATTGATAAATAGTATTTGCTTTACTTATAGGTTTTGATAATTATGTGGAACCTTTAAAGATTTATCTCCAAAAATATAGGGAAGCTACAAAAGGAGAAAGATCACAAATTGAGGAAATGTATGAAAATAAAGTTTACAGTGAGTAAAGTTTACTTCAAGCCTATTCCTTTTAAGAACATTAATAAGAAATTATTTACCCTTGCTTTTATAGTGATTTTTTTCTTCATCAAGAAAATTCTAAATAAATAATATATGAAGAATAAATATAAAACAAAAAAACACCTGAAATTTTTATTTAAAATAATATTAAAATTTTTTATTTTTTATTTGTACTTGTTTAAATAAACTCTGTATATTGTAAACTTAATTTTTCAAAACTGTTTTTAAAGTTTTTTATTATTATCATTAATAATTTTTTTGACTTCCTAATGGATTTTTGTAATGGCTTTCATAATTTTTGGTTTCTGCCAACAATTTTAATTACTTTATAAGTTTAGTTTATAGGTATAACATATGTAAAATTAAATGTTAAAAAATAAACATGTTTTGACCTATTTCGAGGTCTAGTAGTTTCCTTCCTGCAATCTTTGATCCATCTGTCCATTTTTCTTTAAAAAATGTTTTTTCTTATATTTTAGGTGAAGGGGTTTTACCAGACACTTCAAGTTCAGAAACCGTTATTTATGCATATCCAGAACAAATGCAACAATTTTAGTGCATTAATTTTATACTTCAAATTTTTTCCCGGTTATTTTTTACAATATTAAATTATAAATCTTATAGGCGTTATAGCTTCATCTAGTCGTACTTGTCATATTGGAGTTGAAGTTCTTTTTTATTTTTTACACTAGCCCCTTGAATTATTTTTCTCAAAAAAGTTTATAAATAGGGCCTGAATAATTGCTTCAGCTTTATGTAATACGTTATGGGTGATTTTTCTTTATCAGTATGACTGTTTCAGCATTCAGTTAAAATAAATATCATTAGTAGCAAAATAACATTACAGCTACTAAAATTCAGTATGGCAATTAATCCAATTCATACTATTTTAAAAAAAAATCCATGCATATTTATTATAATGGTCATTTATTTATTTCTATACAAGTGCAAAAGGTAATGCTGAGGTTTTTTGCACTTTAATAGAAATTAGATTTCCGAAATTAAATATTAATATATATATATATATAAAAAAGCTTTATAATTTTTTAAAATGATTTCTGAGATTAAAAAGCCAGTTATTGGGAACATTAGGATAATCATCAGTAGACTTCATTCTTTTTTGTTCTGCCTTCAGACATTCTGTTGTTCATTGAGAATGATGATAATGGAAATTGGTTTCATTTATTATCAGAAAATGATAATTAAAAATTTATACACTTTATAGTACACAAAAAAAATTAAAAGTACTTAATATTTTTATATTTAGAATTTTTTAATAGTAGTATATGAAAAAATAAAATTATATTAAACCATCTATATAACTGATAAATTTTTTTTGGCTAATTAAATGTATTTTGACATTTGTTATTAGTTTTGAAAATTAATACCATGATAAAACATTGAATGTTAATTTTGCCTACTACTGGCGATCAACCTTTAGCTATCTTGGTCAGTTAAGAAAAATTAATTTTTTAACACCATTGAAAAGATCAAATGATTTTAAAGTTTTAAATCAAATATCAGCATTATGAATAATTAGTTTTTTATACGGCCATTAAATAGGAAACGGAAAATGAGTTTTACGTTAGTGTTACTGGAAGTACGTTGCATTTTATGTGGTCAGTGAATTAGGCAGTAGTAATATAGGGAATATAAATGTGGATTAAATGAGTATTATTGTTATTGATAATTGTTCATTCTATGGGATAAAGTTGGCGCTCTTCTATTCTCTAAAGGAAAACCTGATATTAAATACAAAAGATCGAGATTTTTTACCGCTTTTCTTAATTAAAAAATATTAGGGTAAGCAAGAATATCTTAAAATTATGTATAATAATTAATAAAGCAGCCCAAGGTTCTACAACAATTCGATCTCTGTGATAACGTTTTAACTGATTATATATAAAACTATTCGTTATTATGCTAGGTTGTAAACTTTTATGTTTACAGTATGAAATAGGTGTTTGCTTAAAGAATAAAACAATTTCACACAGAATGCTTTGCATTTTGTTATAGTAATTCTCGATCAACTGGTAAAAATTTGTAGTTCAAGTTTAACGGCTTTCTTATCGCTAAAATTTCGCATTTGTAAAAAAAAATAAAGCCAATCTTAGTAAGACTATAGGATAAAACAAAATAAAGTACCTCTCAGATAAGATTATTTTAAGAAATTCAATTCTCTTTAAAGAATTGCAAATAATAGTTCTTATTCTTATTGTATTGCCACAAAATTAATTATTTACACCTTCGCTAAAACACAGATATGCCACAGTATAATTTTTTTTAATCTAAAAAATTTTATACGATTTCGATGCAATTTTTAATTTGTTTTTATGAAATCCGAATTTTCAAAGATCCAATATCATGAAAAACAAAATGGAGAAAAAATTTTTTACTTTCTAAAATATGGATTTGTTTAAAAAGTTTATTTTTTTAATTTTTAAATTTTAAATCCAAATCTTTAAAAATATTTTTGTATAAGTGTGAAACATGACACTAATGGTTTTGATTGATTCATCATCAGTATAATTAGTTCAAAATCCCGATTAGTCCTGGTCATCCAATCAATTGATCTAGCACCATTTGTTTAAATATTTGTTTCTTTAAAATCGTTAACATGCTGATATAGGTCTGAACCAAATTATCTCATCCCGTTTCTTCTCCACAAATATATAAAATCACTGTTTTCGCGGTCACATATTTCCAACGTTCAGCAATGTTAGTCTTCACATGTCCATCTGAAAAATAAAGATATTTTTTAAAAATTTGATTTAAAAAATTTTACGAATTAATCCAATTAGGTCGACTTTATAACCTTAATAGATTAAAATAAAACAAATAATTGTGAATTGATATAATAAAAAAATAAGAACGATAATATCGCAAATCATAAGAAAAACAATTCCACAACTTTTAATTTAATTTATGAAATTCACTAACTTTTTTCAGACGTATCAATCAAGGCAAAACCTTCTTTCTGAACTACTAATGAAATCTGTTCCAGATCAGTATTCAAATTATATTTCCTTATAGGATCATAGATCTTGGAGATATTATCATTTGGTTTGATCTTCTCCTCTAATAAACAGAGCAAAATTTTAGAAGCTGTAATGACTCCCAAAATGTCCCTGCATCAAAAAAAACAAATTTCATTTAAATATAACAGAAAGAAAATAAGTGTCAATATAAACTTTATGACTGAAAAATCGAATTGAGAAATGTGATTTAATATATTTTATATGTTTAAATTTTCCATAAATTATAATCCTGAAAAAGTAATTTGATTTTTTTAAAATTATTCACTTTCAGATTTTATGAAATTATATTTAGATAGTTTAGAAAGGCTTTGAAACAGTGTTTCAACTGTTTTTATTTCCAATATAGATAAATCTAGCAATTTTGATTAAAGTCAAAAGTTATTATATAATTTTCAGGTAAAAACCCCTTCAAACTATTTTCTTACCCATTGTTTTCGATAAACAGGAAATCTGTTTTTTTTTGTTCCATGATTTCAATTGCACTTTGACACTTTATAGTAGATTTTATTATTTCAGGTAATGGTGAGAGATTTAAAACTTCAACAGGAAGATCTGACCACCTAAAATAAAATATTTTCATTATTTCATAAATATATTAAACATTTGTAATTAACATTTTTAGAGATGATTATTTTCAATTTAATTAATTTTTTTTAAAAGGCTGTTTAATTATTTATTTTATCGATATCAAAATTGCATTACAATAAAGCATTGCTTTAAATTTTGTGTACTTTACATAAGTTGTTTGGTAAATTACAATTAAATTTTCAATACGAAATATTTCGAATCATTTCACCATTTTTTTTTACAAATTTTCAATTGCTTTCATACAATTTTTTTAAAATTCTAAATTAATTAAAAAATTAAGATTTGATCTATGGCACACCAAGTTGTAATAAATTCAGAAAAAAATGGTAAAAACTAAAAATCAAGTTCCCGATTTTGTCTTCTAGCTATGCAATCCAGTATATTGATTTCTTCTGTCAAATTTTAATTATTTACCAATATTTTTTCGACACATTTGGAATTTCGAAATTTCGAATCTTCATCCAGGAATCATTTATAAACTTCGTCATGTAATTTCTCATCCCATCCGGAAATACCACTACAAGCCTTTGTCCCTCGGACATTGTTTTTGCATGTTCAATTGCAACATACATTGCCGTGCCGCTACTACCGCCTATAAAATCGTTCATTAAAATTATATTAATAAATCAAATCACTTTGAATTGTCTTACGCATATCAGATATTATTACATCCTGGAATCATTATTAAAACATTACCGCATAAGAGTCCTTCTTCTCTAATGAGTCTTCTGGCCATGGAAAGAGAATCTTTATCATTAGTTTTATACCATTTATCTACTACAGATCGATCTACAATAAGAAAAGTAAGAAACTGAAATATCTAAGAAATTTCAGTCTTAGCAGTTGAATTTAAAAATTCTTACTGTTGCATACCTAAAACTGTAGGAATAAAATCATAGCCTATGCCTTCTACTTCATAATAAGTAACATCAGTCTTATTCAATTCTTCTGGCAATGATATTATTGAACCAAAAGGATCTGCACCAATAATTTGACATGTGGGACATACTTCCTTGAATTTTCTACCAATGCCAGTTATGGTCCCTCCAGTACCTGTTCCACAAACTACTGCATCAACTTTCCCATCACACTGATAAAAAATTTCCTCAGCAGTATGTTCATAATGAGCAATGGGATTATAAGCATTCCTGTACTATAAAAAAATGTACCTTATTTTTTCAGTTAACAAATATAAGTTCCTTGATTCATAAATTTTTTTCTAATACTCATATTCTGTACAAAATACCTGATCCAATATAATTGAGTTTGGAATAGCTTTTGATAGCCTTTGAGATACAGCAATTAAACCATCAGGTGAATCAAAAGAACAACTAGTTGGAGTCCTAACTATTTCTGCTCCTAAGGCTTTGAGTGCATCAACCTTTTCATTTGACATTTTTAAAGGCATTACAATTATACAGTGATATCCTTTTACAGCAGCAGCCATTGCTAATCCTAGGCCTTTATTTTAGAGACAGAAAAATTTTTTAAAATTCTAAATTACTATGAAAGAATTACAAAATAAGAATTAATTACCAGTGTTCCCAGATGTTGCTTCAATAAGTGTGTCTCCTGCTTTTAATAATCCTCTTCTTTCAGCATCCTCTATCATTCTTTTTGCTATTCTATCTTTCACGCTACCAGCAGGATTGAAAAATTCACATTTAGCCACTATAAAAAACCAATTTCAGAGCTTTACTTCATTAAATGGCAATAATAAGCATTATTCCCAATTGATAATTACTTTAGTCAAATTAAGGAAGACTTACACATTTCACATTTAATTCCAAAACTTTCTGGTATTCTATTCAGTCTTATAAGAGGAGTATTTCCTACGCAGTGTAATACATTTGGTGAAATTTTCGATCTCTCCAAATGTATTTCAAAATCATGAGGTGCTTCTCTATTATTTGATTTCGAGTTCCATGTGCAACGAGTTGTTAAATTAGGACGCACGAAGTCTAGAGACTGAAGTATGCTCGAAGGAATTGGTGCTGGTGGTTGTCTCTCATCCATTTTTCTTCGAGAAATTCAATGAAGCACGTCAAGCGGATATTCTCAAAACTGATCAATTTTCAAAGATATGAAGATATTAATTTCAAAAGTAAATGTTAATTTTCAAATGGTAAGTTATTCCGCAGATGAATTTTTACCAAGCTATAATTATAAATAATATATAATATTGTTGAAAACAACTTATTTCAACAATATTGAATTTTATTAGTAGCTTAATCAAATTATTGATATAATGTAAAAAATTTAAATACAATCATATAATTAATAATCTTTAATAATAACAGTTAAGAGACACACCAAAGAAAATTCTAACAAAATAATAAAAGTTAGATATGTCGAAACATGTTTAATTATGGACTAAGAACAAAGCATAAGGTTAAAAAATCAGGCTATTAATCCCGAAGGTCCCTTGACAAACAATTAGTATTATGTTAAATTCATTTTAATTTTTCCTTTTGAAACCAAAGATACTTTGGACACGAATGACGAACAGTAATACAAACAGACCGGAATTAAAGTTGAAACTCCCGCAGACACTGAGGAACACATTTCCTTTTTCTAGCAAAGAGTCATTACATTAACATTAGCAAACAATGAATGATCTTTTAGACCAGTAATTTGCGTCTGTTAAAAATAACTTTAAAACTCGTATTTTGTAGTTTAGTTTTTTGCGGCTCCGATATCATAACAGTAACATTTCGGATTTTATTGAGTAGGGCGTTTAACCATAGTTTAAAAAACAATAATTCATACAAATTAAATTTTTATTTTTTCACTTTCCTGTAATGACTTGTAAATCAGAGATATGCTCCACAATTCATGACAAATGGAGCATATTTGCCAGTCGATCATATCCTGTAATATATATTTCACAATCTTGTTCTTGTGTGACAAGAAGCAATTTTTGGTCAGAGGGATCTTATAAGGTACGAGACGCTTTTTATCTAATCCTCCTTACTAAATATACTTTTGATGTTGTCCATGTTTAACTTTAAGATCAGAATGCATTCATTCTCGTTAACAAAGAAATGTTCTCGGCGGGTCATTCATTTCCGTTTCCTCGAAATATTGCTACATATTTCTTTTTGTCTTCCATAATTTTTTCAGATTCACGAAGGATAGAGCAAAGCGAAGTCCATCTCTTATGGAGGCGAATGTTTAGGAATAATTTACATTTTATTTTTCACATTTCGCCGTCCTCCAAATTGAAATTACATCATATAGTCATCTCACGCAATGATTTCTTTTGTGTTCAGACATGTAAAGGAAGAATTAAAATTCATTTCGCTGTTGTTTTCTATCGAATTTCGTAGTTTTTCTTGCACAAAAGAATGCTATCACAGAATAGTATAATACTCATTAGTCAAAATACGTTAAAACAAATTAGAATAGCAGAGTTCAGATCCAATTTTTTTGCGTTTGATATGAATTTTAACTATATCCTCAAATCATGGATTTATCTTTAACTGGAGTGGCATCTTTTCTGTAGCGTTATCAGTTTTTTTGCATTTATTGCCTTATTAGCATTCCCCTTTTGAATTTCTCAGATTCATGGTTTCTGAAACCATTCAGAATTCGTGAATCATGAATGCAGAATCAGAATTAGACAGTTTGCTTTTATAAAAAAAAAAGGAAATGTGACGAAAGGCTTTGTCCAACGTATGAAGTCATGTTTTACGTCTGAGAAATGTTTGAAGTGTATGACAGAAAATGTCTTACAATATATTGTGAACTTTAGTTCTACCAACATTGATATTTTTTACATTACTGTTGCATTTTCACGAAATTAGAAAATTGAAGAGAACATACGAGCAGAAAATTAAAACCCACGCACGATTTTCATATATTAACAAATATGGACAAATAGTCTGCTTTTTGTCAATGCTACCAACGTAATACGGCAAAATGACATCAAGAAAACGAATGGAACAGCATTAAAAATTACTACGGAAAATGAAATACAAAGTTTTCAAAGTTTCAATCGGATATATGTATCTCACAACAAAAAAAAAAAAAAATATTCATATGCCCCAAAATATTTTCGGGATTAAAAATTCTACCAATTTTGTGATAGGAAAAAAATTTTACTCAGACAGATCTCTGAAATCATCATACACATATATAAATACAGAACAAATTTTTATTTCTAAATGAAAAATTAAAAACTAGAGAAAAAACTCATTAGTCTTGACGCTCTGATTTCGTATAAATCTGGCTAACTATTATCTGCGCTAATGCAATTTCGATACTTAACAAAAGAAAATAATTTTTAAAAATTTTTCTTATCGACACAAACTTTTCAAGTACTTGTACTTAACAAGTAAAAATTGACATTTTACAATTATCTGAAATTTGTGAAAGATAGTAACATTATGTACTGCTGACAAGGCTTCAAAACTAAAGCGTGTAGGTCTTTAATGCTGGCCAAAAACTATTTCATTTTATTATCGGGACTATTCAAGTCATTTTTGAAATAGCAGTCAATGCAATAGCAATTTTAATATTCAAATCGCATGTTTTCATTAAGTGCATAAAATAGCAAGGGACTGTTCAATAAATTTTTAAAAGAATAGTCGCATACAATCCAAACTAAAGATTTTTGGTTTTGATATCAGTATAAGAAAGATTTGAAATCAGATTCGGAAAAAATTAAAGTCAATTTCAAAATAATACTTATAACTAACATTTCTTACATAAATATTTAAGATAAAATAAATCGCTTTTAGTCGAATCTTCCAGCATTAAAGTAGTTTTAAAAAAGTATAAATCATCTGATCAACTTTTAAATAATTTGTTTAATTTAACTTTAAATCAAAGGGATTATTATTTTTTTTTGTAAAACACTCACAGTCTTAAATATAAATAATGAATCCCTAAAACTGAAAGAACTAGCTCTTCATCTGATGTTTTCCGGGAATTCCTCGAGAAGAAATTTTCCACATATGCCCCAACTACGTAGTGTCTTCTATGGGTAGAAGAACAATCAAATGTATGGATGAATAGCTGTCTTCTAATAATAGTAGTTCGTGCATCTTCGTCGTTGCCATTCAGCACAGCTTTAATCATTAACAAAATCGCGAAATAAAATTATTAAAAATTCAATTACCAATAAAGCATAAATCATATTAAAAAATAAAAAAATAAAAATAAAACAAATTATATGATTCTTATTAATTGCAGCAATATTTTCCCATTTTGGATAAACGTTTTTGCGTATGGTACATGACAAAACTTCGTCAATTTTCCAGTGAAAATATTAATAAAATTTCAAACATTATGACAAATAGGAAACAAGGAAGGAAAAAGCTACCGAATGTGGTTCAAACAGAATAATAATTCATTAACCTCAATTCAGAATTACTGAAGTGCAGTTGCTACCACAGATATAAGAAATTGTTTTCCAGATAATGATTCCCTTATTATGCTGAAATTTCAAAATTTTCGCCTTCTGGGTATTCCACTGGGCAAACATTCAAAACAACTGCAAAACATTATTATCAAGAACAATTTTTAACCTGGATTTAATAAAACTCATTTTTCTTACGAGATTTGATCCCAAATTAAACCGTATTTGGTTTAGCCCCTTTTACATTCTGTATTACGCTTGGATAAAAGAATAATTTAACATATCAACCCCTATGTGATGCGCATTGAAATTTCAATTTAAACTGCCACTGAAAAGCGCCAAAACATATAGCGATTCCGTAGCATGATTTATTTTTAGCACAGTTCAGTGAAATACAAAACATTTTTTATTTACTACTTAATGTTTTCATTTTTTTTTTACCATACACAAAAACATTTAATAAATTTTATGCTTAACATTAATTATAAAATTAAATTCACTTGTGACTAAAAAGTAACCTCATACCGCAAAGGCCTGCTACCTTTGTAATCGATGCAAAGTTAAAATATATCCTATCTATTTTAAAAATCAAGAATCCAAATAATATATTGTATCACAAAGAATATAATAAGTTTATTTTTGTAAATTATGGAATACAGAACAAATGTATATTTTATTAACCATCCTCAGCTAACTTCGCTTTTATTACAGTTTATCAGAAAAAAAAAGGTGAGAGGTTATAAATCATACTTCTACATAATCCTTGAACATCTTATATCAACCCAAAATTCACTTTATAAATTGGGAAATCAAATGGATATTGATAAATCTGAATAAATAAGAGATTTTTTTAAAAATTAAAAAATAATGAAATGGTGAAATGATAAAGGTAAACGGTTTAGTCATATAAGATAAAAAGGGAAAAATATACGAAATTAGAGCAACAAAAATGAACTTTCGCAGAAATAAAATAATTTTTTTTGCTATAATAGTTATGCAACGTATTAATTGGATTAGATTATAACACTATACTAAGTCATTAAAAAGAAGAAATAACACCAAAGACGAAAAAACACTATTAGCATAACGACGAAAGTAAATGCAAATAACATCAACTCTATAACAAATACTACTTTGTTAAGCTGTTCTGCTAAATCCTTTTATTAAAATTTCAGTGATATAGAAATTATGGACGTAACATTTTTTTATGAATCCATAATGATAATTACATTCTTCCCGTATACCTCGCAAAAAAAAAAAATTTTTCTTTCTACACTCTACTTAATTATTTCACATTCATATATTTAGCTCAATTCTTTATTTTATGATATATTGTTATTTGCTTCACATTATCGTAAAATAATTATTAATTAATGAAATTGAGAGTAGATTCGTAGAGACGTTTTATAGGGCATCCTGCATTCTCAGTTCTGGCCGAGAAAATGGGGCTGAAACAAATGGCTACGCAATATGGTACCAAATTTGACAATGGTATTGCAAATAAAATAAAGACCTACTGAGAAAACTAGCTTTGTTAAATATATTTTTTTCATTTACTCTTGAATTATAACCTTTATACTAGATGTTCATTAGTAAAGACAAATATAGCAATTCCAATTCATGTTAATATCAAAAAATAAAGAAATGCATGCTTTTACTATAGTAATTTAGATTAACTACTTATTAAAAAACACCAACCTTAAGATTAACAATAATAAAACGTTTGGCATATAAAGAATTTTTCGCGCAAATAATTTATCATTTGACATATTAACTTATGAAACAGAATCTTCTTCAGTTTTTATGTATTGGTTTTCGGAAAATAAATATCAAGAACAATCATATTTTTCTAAACTCAATCGAACAGAAATGTGACTCAACCATGAAAGTCTTTACAAAAGTACAAGCAAAGAGAACGTTCTAGAGCAATATAATGCGAAACACTAAATTATACACAGCCCTATACGAATATACATATATATATCGAAACTAGTGTCGCATCAAAGCACACAAGGAGAAGTAAAAATTACATAATAATAAATCACACTTTTTACGCTCCTAATCGCAACATTCGCAAATTACACCAAAGCTTTTTCGGATACGAGATCTTAAATGTTACTGCCTTCATACAACCCTAAGTACAAGGTGACTTGGACAAAGTATCTAATTAAAACAAGACAATTGTATAATATTAATTAAAATTTTTTTCAAAAATATCTTAATGAGCGAATCTATAAAAAAAAGCGAATGAAAATATTAATAAGAAGTTTATAATGATAAACAATATTTATATAACTGAGTATTTAATTTCATAGTATTTTGCTTTTATAAATAAAAGTGAAAAATAAATGGATCACACCATGTAGATTTAAATGGAGAAGCAAGCTTAAAATGTGAAAATTATTTAAAGAAAAGTAAAAGAAAGGAAGAAAAAACATCTCTGATGAAATGAAGAACATAAAAGAAAAAATCTGTGAGCTTTCTAAGTTAGAGTATAAAAAATGTATTAGAAAGTATTTTACGATGGTAATAATCTACACAAAACTAGTAAAATGAATATTCACAATTGGATATAAATTTTTAATGGATATTTAAAGCAACATTTACATAAATGTGAAGAATCACTTGGACAAAATGGGAAGTGAATTTGCTGAATATACTTTAATATTTAAAAGACATCTACTTATTTTATTTTCAGATATAATGAAGGGAGGAAAAAAATATCAATCTTGAAATCCAAATTCCAATAAAAAATTATGTACATAAAATAAAGTTTTTTTGAAATAATCATAATTCCTAACAAAAAAATCAACATACTGTTTAATGATTAATTCTTAATGCTTTAAAATCACAAAATTAATTATTAAAGTTTTCTGTTCACACAAGCATATAAATCGATATTAAAATTATATTTAAAACAATTTTTAAAATCTAAATCAGTTTCAAGCTTTTTTATTATAGGAAGTATTCGAATATGATATTATTCGTATTAATAAAAAAGAGAGAAAATCATAATTGCAGAAAAATGATGATTATATCTAAAATTTATAACTTTCTACAACTTTTAATTTTTGTTTTTCATTTTTAATTATACTATATTAAAAATTCTTGCATCATATGTGAAATTTTTTAGAAAAATTTGTTACTATTTACTTATTATGGTCATGGAGTTATTATTTAACATTCTAAATAAAAGATTAACTATTACTATCATGTTAATTAGATTGTAAGATCGATTATTTAAGTAGTAAAATATAAAAGCATGAAAGCCAGTTAATTAGCATTAAAAGAAAAAAATACTTGTAGTGTATTTTGAAACTTTATATAGTAATAAAGTAGAAAAATATACATTAAAATATAAAAGTATAAAAATTATTTTGATTTCGCATTCTTGTTTCATGTATATTTAGAATTGATTTCTTTAGAGCCACTATTTCACTTAAGCGAAAAATTAAGATCCTATTTATGACATTCTAATAAGAAATATATAAAACTGAATTGAATGTTGCATCTATCAATGATGAGAACTTACTTTCCTTTAAGGAAACAAAATTCGCATTGAAAAGGCTTTCGAAATTATTGAACCAACCATTACACAATTCCCAACTGCTCAAGTAACAAAGATTAGCAAGATTCCATGTGAAAATGCCGCGAGAGCGAAGAAGAGACTAGATTTCCATTCTCTTTCGAATTGTAACGTGCGATGAAAAGAAACTGATTTGAATATTTTTATTAAAATAATCGGCAGGAAGAAAATCTTGTTTAAAAAAGTATTCAATTTAACAGCGAAAAAATGACGATATATGTATTGACTTGCCTTAATGTATAGGATTTCAAGTGATCTTATAAAATATTTATCAGTTATATTAATTTATGTTAGACTATTGTTCAAACCATAGAGTAATAAATTTAAGATAGCCTTAAAATCGCCAACAAGACCAATTAAAAAAGTCCCCTATTTAATATTAATTTTTCAAATCACAACTTTATAAATATATTTTGGAACAAATTCTCAGAAAATATTTTTCCTTTGCGAAAGACAACTCTATGGGGTTTCTATTTTATGTTATAATTCATTTTGCAATATTTCCAATTATATTAATTCATTCATTTAGGCTATGAAAATATTGAAACTTAATTACAACTATTTGCCCTTATACCACCGATGAATATGGAGATAAACGAAAGAATATTATAAAACATACAAAAGCTAATTAAAAGGCCCTTTGATTTTATATTTTCGTCGATCTATCACTTGTTTTGTACTCCACTGAACATTACAAATTAAAATGACTGAAAAAATAACGCTTCTATACCTAGGATTTATTGTTTGCGCATACCACCGAGAGGTTGCTTGTAAGCATCGAATCGGTCGTTGTTGTAGGGGCCATTTGAAGAAAGCGAAATCCCCATCCCTAGCCCAGGTGGAACCGGCTGATTTTGATATAATGCAGTTGCGATTGCGTTGCCCATTGGAGGTCGTCCCAGTAACGACATGTTCGAAACGTTATTCACCCACCTGATATGCATTAAAAAAAAATTTCATTATTATACAGTAAACCTTCGATTTAAAGGACCCTGATAAATTGTGAACATTGAACGACCGAACAGGCACTGAGATTGCTTGATTAATTACTGCGACTGACTTATTTTGCAAATGATAAAAGGAATCTCAAATCAGCCTATTTAATGAAACAAGGAAAGCTCCCTCTACTTCAGTTAAGTTCTCAACTCCATAATTCAACTATTTTACATCGCAATCGTCAATACAACGAGCTAATTAAACATTGGTTCCTTTGAAGAATTGAATCCACGATTCTTCCGATCTTAACTAGTTACATTATCATAAAATATAGTTAAAAAGAGTTCTTTTCCCTTTTTTAATTAGTAATATTTTTCACCATTTTAAGAATTATTTAAAAAATTATATATATATATAATGTTATAAACGTCATCTACAGCATCGCATAATGATTGAAAAATGTTTTTAAGTAAAGGTAGATTATAAAAAAATTCATAAATACTATGTTTCTGAGACATTTTAAATTTTTCATGGCATATCCATTTGAAGGAATTAAAAGCCAATCCTTGTCATTTCATTCATGTACAGAATTCTCCTTGAAGAAAGAGAGATCTATCTAAGAGACTATCTCTATAAAGAGAAATCTTATTATGATTATTTCTTAGATAATCCTTTCTGAGAGGCAATATAATCAATTCTTATTATATATGAAAGGATATCTCTAATTAGATTCTCTATAGATTAGAAATAATTTGGAAGAGATCATAGAGAAATTCTATTAATATAAATAGAATTCTTCTCTCTCATAATTGTTAATATTACATGGCATATCATTTCCAACACTTATTTTGTGAAAAGTACATTGGAGAAAAACTATTTTGGAGATTTTCATAGACAGTGACGATAATTTTAGTGCAAGAGCTAAAGAAAGATACCGACTTCGTGAGAAGAAGCAATTATTCAAAAGAACTTAAAATTCTTGAATTATTATTCAAGAAAATATCTCTTACTTTTCAGTCATTAATGCCTTCATGCGCCTTCGCTTTCACAACTATTTATAAAATTATTTAGTATAACTGGAAATCTTTGCAGTTAACCTAGATTATTTTCTAGGTTTTTGATCGTTACATCTCCAACAGAAATCCAATCTAAGCCTCAGTCATTTTTCTGCGGCAAATATTTTGGCATTAATCACTGTAACCATATTCCCTCTAATACAGCTTTTAGAAAACAATGTTATGGGGAATGGAATGTGTGCGTGTGTGTGTATGTGTCTTTTATCATTTTGGACCATCACCTCAACTTTTTACTTATTTTCTTTTGCCGCATGATTTACTTTATATCGAAAATGCCTTCATATTCTAGAATATTAAGCACATTTGTCTGTTTAAACAGTAAACAATAGTTTCGACTAATTTTTTACCCTTTTGTACCCCTTTTTTATTATTTTTTTTAATAATTTTTCTCCTAGTCTGCTGAAGCATCCTTGATCTTTATGCAACTTCACGTTGCGATAATAATTTTAGATTTTTGTCGTAATTTTAAAAATATCATTAATTTCTTCGATACATATCTTATATATTCACTCTAGCATTGCAAATTAGTTTTCAATAAAAACGATTGAATGGTCGATAATATACGATACGATAAACGATAAAATTGAATGGTCAAAATGCCATAAAGGTAGATCAACAATTAATATACTTTCAAAAAATGTTTTCCTCTGAAACATTCATTCAATATTAAACTTCAGTTACCTTATCTATGATGTTAAAAAATTAATATCGGATATAATTTTCAATAAAGAGCATTTCTTCAAATAAAATATGCTATTCAGGTCAAGTCTTTCCAGAAACTCAGATCGATTTTTTTATTTTGAATATTACAATCATTTTTAAGACATATGTATAATTGATGAATAATTTGCATGTTTTGGGACACTTTCCTCATACGGTTCATAGCACAACTTCCTTAACCATAACAATTTCGCTTACCCCAATTTTTGGGAAATAGATGGAAATTTAATAGAATATCAAAGTTTTTCCCAATGTCCTTATAACTAAATATTTAACGAACCAATTTTCTCTCATTTACGGTGGAGCCACTCATTGGTAGATACCTTCATATCTTTATTATCACTCAATCTAAAGTGTTTAATAACCTAACATAATAAGTTATATATCAATGATTATATATCAATTAATATATATATCATAATATATATATCAAAATCACAAAAGATTTGAATCTAAGTATGCCCTTTGAAAAAGAATTTTTAATGAGTTTTATTTCATTCTCAGCAATTATAACCGACAGTATAAAGCCAGCAATATTATAACCGACTATATATATTATAACCGACAGTACTACAGCCAGCAAGTAGATATATTTTTTATTGACCTATTAGGGAATTATTTGATTATTCTACTTGAATACTTTTTATAACTTATTCTTTTATTTATTTCATGCAATATCTTTTGCTTTTATCACTGAATCATAAAAATTTAGAAAAACTATCTTGCATTTATAATTGGGATTATGTAAACTTAATTATTAAATAAATTATTTTAGATTTCTCTGCTTGCTTTTAGATCAATTCATTCAACTTCGTCCGCTAATTTGAATGTAGCTGTCAGCAATTTAAGTCAAATTTAAATAAAATCCTTACTGGAAAATTTAGACTACTGAATTAAGTGGAAAATTTCTGCATGACTTGAAATTACACCAATCAATGCATCTTTTCATCCTCATTCTTGAAATATTAAGAATATTCGCTGAGAATTAAAAATAAGTTTGCAGAAAACCATTAAACTTATGAAATAACTTAAAAAAACCAACCTTTCTGCAGGATTGACTTCTGTCCTGCCCCATGAAGCGTTCGAATCTGGCTTTCTATCAGAGGCTCCCCAAGGATCTCTTGATGTAGGACCAGATGGTCCTCCAATATTTCCAAATGTTTTTTGACTTTGTTGACTCGAACCTGAATGCCATTCTACCCCACCTCTATCTGAAATTAATATACTTCATAATTTAAACTTTTTTTTGTTAGATGAAAACATTTTTCTGGATTAATGAAATTTCATGAAAGCTTCGATAATATTTATTATGTAATATTATACTTCTTAAAGATTTTCTAGAAAAAAATGAGTACTCCTTATTTATTTTTGAATGTAAGAATTTATATTGTTCAAATTATTTTGCTAATTTTAGATAACAGACTTTGAAAAACCAAAAAATGAAAATAGAATTTTCCTACCTCTATGGTCATCCACGGCTCTACGGTCATCCCTTGTTCTGTAACCAGGATTTTGATGATCGCGCTCTCGATCTCTGTCTCTATCGCGATCGCGATCTCTCTCTCGTTCGCGATCTCGTTCTCTTTCAAACCTAAACAATTTACAATTGCAGTAGAATGTATAAGAAAATATTCTTACTAATTATAAATAAAAAAAAAAAATACCAAAAGTTTGAAATGGGTGTCTAAACAATGATTCGTCCAAATTATAAATTGGTAGCAATTAATATTGTTAACTAATTAAGAGCAAACTCTTTATCAAGGATTGAAAACTACAAAAGTAAAAAACTTAGTCATTTTAACTGATAAAAAATATAACATTATAGTACTAATAACAATATAGTACTAACAAAAAATATATAATTTAACGTCATTTTCTGTAATTATTAACAATATAAATCTAATTTAAGATGGAAAATTGTCAATTCTTGAAAACCTTAATGCACCTCCACTTTAATATGATACAACAAGAAGTAATAATTGCTAATATAAATAATTTCATTCATTTATAAAACCAAGATAAATTATAATTTTTCAGTATACTTTAAAATAATTGAATTTAGAAAAACTTATTACCTGAATATATATTATAATTATAGATCCGTGAAGAAAAAAATTAAATTAAACTGAATAATATTCACAGAAAAATATAAATTTGTTTTAATGTTCAGAGTATGAAAATCTGATTAAATAATCAGAAAATCTATTTATATTTCATGATACTTACTTATATGTATGAAACGACAAAATTGATTGAATAAGAGAAGACAACTCGAATTCGGTTTGTTTAGTTTACTTGAATAAAAATTTTGAACTATATGCGTTTTTAAGTTATGAGACAAAAATGCCATAATTTCTTTGCATACAATTTAAAAATACTACGTTTAAACCTAAAAAATCATGATATTTTAGTAAACAAACCTTTCTCTACGCCTGTCTTCGTCAGTAAATCTTGGAGGTGGTGGAGCATCAAAATGTGTTCTAACTAAAGCCTGTCGTTTTTCGGCAAAATCTCTCCTATCGTCAGATGGTCTTTTGCTAGATCTCCTGGCTGCTTCTAGCCTAAAAATTCAAAAATTTTATTAAAAAAAATTGGAACAGAATGAATATTTCTTAAGAAGCTCAATAATTAATGTGAAAATATGTTAAATTATAAATGATAATATCATAAATAATTTTTCCCTATGTTTTATTTATGAACATTAATCTAAATATAATATTTTGTGTGGAATCTAATTTCATTAAATATATTGTCTAATATTTTTTTATATCCATAATTATTTTACGGAAAAACAATTTTAAAGAAAATAATTTTTTTAAATGAAAATGAGGAATTATTAATGATAGCTTATAATTAAGAACCTTTTTTGTTGCATTTTTAATTCTTCTTTCTCCCTTTCCAATCGTTCTCGCTCAAGCCTCTGGCGCTCTCGTTCCATTCTCAACAACTCACTTTTCTCACGTTCGATTTTTTCCCTTTCTATGCGTAATTTTTCTCTTTCCCTAAAATATTTAAAAAATGAACTTTCTTATTCAAGACATAAAATATGAAATTACAAGATGCAACGGACAATTTTTATACCTTTCCAACCTAGCCGCTTCAGTTTTCTGCCTCCTATCAATATCTCTTTGGCGATAAGCTTCCTCTCTTCGACGTTTAGCTTCTTCTCGAATCCTACGCTCTTTCTCTCGTAAGCGTTGTCTTTCTCTTTCCTCCTTGATAAAATATAGATTTATTACATCTAAAGAAAATGCTTTTGTAATAGCTTATAAGTTTTCTCAAAAAGTATGGAAAATCTACATAATTTTAAAATCAATTAAATTAACAATGTCTGTATACGATAATCTTTTTAATAAATTATTTTTTAAATGTTTTAGTTTGAAAAAATTAAGAATTTAAACTGAAATAAAATCGAATCTAAATCAAAATATTTTAAATTATAAAGTAGTTCAACCATGTATTTTTTTACTTGATTATTTCAACTTTAACTTGTTTAATTATGAATATTTTTAATTAACTTAAAATTAATTTTGATAACGTTTAATAATAATATCAATTAATGATAAGATATAAACAATTTAATATTAGTTGTTTAATATTGTTTTATATTAAATTAATATTAATTATTTCATAATATTTAATATAAAAATATTTAAGAACATTTATTTACTTGATAAAATTATAGTGGATAAAATTACAAGAGATTCTAAGACTGAAATAACCAAACGTAGAAAAGGATCTCTATGAACTTATTCTTAATAATTTTTTTAGTTAAATTAATATATTTTTGTTTTGAAAGGTTTTCAGCTACGTTTTATATTTTTAAATTATTCTAAATCAAACAAGAATTTAATATAAAACTACAGAATTGATTCGGTATTAACAGTGAAAAAAAATTCATTGAAAGACAACTTCTAAGATAATATTATGTTCTATAAAAATATTTTTACAGTTGCTATCCTTACAATTTCGAGAAACTTAAGCAATTATATTAACTGAGTTTTATATTTCATATTACCCTGGTATGAAATTGTTAAATTTTGTTTTGCAATTTAAACGAATAATTAATAATAATTATAGTAAATAAATAAGTAATAATGAAAACACATTTGCAACACTTCTGTTAACCTATTTCTTTGACATCATAAAATAAAATGAATGGGACTAGAAGACCAAAACAGGTTAAAACGTATGCAGCCGTCGAAATGCAGGTTCAAACACTCAGATGCGCACTGAATGAACAATATTGCCCAAGAAGACAGAAGGTAATTCTGATTGAGAAAATACCTTACAACTGAACAGATAGCAAGTTATTTGGAGCAATAATAGCCACGATTGAGAGATTCACGCTACTAAATTTAAATAAACAAGGAGAAAGGACATAGAAAACTTAAAGACAAGAAGCTGAACACCTAAATTAAAAGGGCAATACACAGAAAATAGTATCATACAATTTGCCCAAGAGCACTGTTAAAAATATTCAGATAGCTCTTGAAAAGAAAAACAAAACAAAATTGAAGCATTCGCTATATCAGTACAAGACAATCGTATCTAATCTTACTATATCCTTAACACAAATTACCAAAAATAAGCCAGAACGACAGATGCAGCAAATGTAAGCAGCATTTGGAAATTATAAAACATATAATAAGTGAGTGTAAAGCACTCGCCACAACAATATACATAGAACTCAGCTGTCAAAATAATCTACCAAGAACCCACATTGAAACACAATGTCGCCATTCAATGACGTTCTCATTATAATTCCCATTTTGGAACAATTCTTGAAAACGAAAAGTTAACTGTACTGAGATGTAACGTTGCGCACCGACAAGACAGTTGAATACGATTTGTCGGATATAATCGTGATAGATAAGAAAAATAATCATATACATGTTGGACATCGCATTTTTCAACGACAAAACCATCCAGAGCAAGGAATTTAAAAAGGCGGACGAATACAGCCCATTAATGAGGAAAATACAAATTTGGAAACAAGAAATTTGTTGTCATGCCACTTTTGATCTCGCCAACATAATTAATACTGATAGAATATCTATGCACACTGAAACTGTCTGAACATATGCATAAGCAGACACAAAATTTAATAATAATAAAAATGCCATAGAATCCGATAATTTCTATATCATCAGACATAAAATAGTAGAGAATCAATGTCTTTGGTATAGGTACATAGCCAGAATCAGCAATAAAACCGGACACTGCAAGCGTGAGATAAAAATGACAGATTATAATTATGATATATCTAACAAATAGAAGAAACATTATAATACAAACCTTAATTTGTGCGAAAGAAAGAATTTCTTTTCTAGGGGAATGTCTTCTTCGGAATGGACTGCGGCTACGTTCAGAACGATGACTATGGCTGCGAACACTCTTACTTCGATCTTTTGATTTCGATTTTTCGCTACCAGCCTTCTCGTCAACAGATCTTTTATCGCATTCCCCTTCAGATTTTTCTCTTCCAATTCTTTCTTTACTTCTTTCCAGGCTTCTTTCCATGGATTTTGTTTTAAATTCCTCTAAAATTATATATGTTCAAAACTTCAATCGAAACTCTCAGTTATATATTGTTGTGCATGTATTCAATGCATTTATTTTAAAACTAACCACTATCTGATTTCTTCCTATCTTCAGATTTCTGATCCCTCGATGGTGAATCATGACGCCGGCTGGTTCTTTCATCTGATTTTCGGGAATTACTTCTTAGCGGTCCAGTAGCATCTCTTTTGGCCTACAACATGTTAAAAAATTTTCTTTGAAAATATCATACAAAAAAATATCGGATTTAATTTCATTTTTCCAATCTGCAGGACAGCGAATAAGGCATATGTTCGAAATATTAATATAACAAATATATCTAAAAAACTACTATAAATAAATTTATTATAATAATAATCATTAATTATGAAAGAATTGAAATTTAAGTCTGTATAAAAATTAGCAACCTAAAATTAACTGATAAATTAAATTTATTTCTAAATATAACTCTAATAAGATTATTCATTTCGGGTCATATTTTTCACCTTTTCAACTGATATCATTCTGCCATGAAGTTCTATTCTATGAAGGTGTTTAATACATCTAGCTGCATCATCGTTATTGGCCATAGTCACATACCCATAGCAGCGAGCACCTGGTGTGCGAGCATTCGTAACAACTTTAGCTCCAATAACCTTTCCATGTTTCGAGAAAACTTGCTTTAGATCCGTGGCTCTAGTGTGCGAAGAAAGATTGCTCACCCATAAATTCCGCGATTCCGAATTTACAACGTTTTTATCTGAAATAAAAATTTAGTTCGAAAATTAAAATTGTTTTTTACTGATGATTTTATAAAATCAATGAAATTTTTAAATATATATCAGAATCAAACCCTATATACCAACCTTTTGAGCTTTTAACCTCAGCTTCTGTATTATTTTTAGTGATCTCCTCGCTGCAAAATAAAGAAAACTATTCAGAAATCAAGTTAATATAGATGTTATTGAATCAGTTTTTATTATAACATTATTTTATTTTTCCAGATCTAACAAATGATACAAAAGATTTCTATATCCCTTTTACAATTAAATATTTTTCAAAACCCCTTACTTGAAACATTAAAACTATAACAACTTATAAATGTAATAAATCTATAACTGAATAATAAAACGTCGCCGTCTTGTATAAATCACTTTCATTAAAAAAATCACAATATTAAGAATATTTTACTAGTTTAACATTGAAGTTAAAGGATTCTTTCATGTTTACAGATGCATATTAAATAAGAAGCCTATGAATTAAGATCTTATCAGAGAGATCGTAAATTCATATTGAACATATTATGAAAAATTTATTTCATACAAAACGATGTTTTATGCCACATCACTATTCAGATAAATATAATTTGATCTAAAAATATGAAGGGAAAACGCACAGGCTCTTAATAGATTTTAAATGTTTCACAAAACTAAAATTAAATTAAAGTAACGACAGCGGTTGGATATTTTATCCGTATATTATTTTGTTTAAGACTTGAATTCTTAATATAGCCATTGATATCCTTGTCATTTTATATTTTCCATCATCATCCATTAATCCTTTAAGAGTAGATCTTGTAAAATTAAGCCGCACAATATTCTTCTTCATATAATTTAAATTCGTTGCCTAGATGAATTTTCTTCACTCTGCTGAGCAATGTCAGAATAAACGAAGTCTGGCGTAATGCTAAAGCAGATCCTTTTTATTATTGCATGAAGCATCCGAAGCATCCACGCACTGTCGTAACTCATTTAATTTTAGAAATGCAGCTTGGATATTCACACATTTCAATTTTAATAAGAGAAAATATTAAATGACCCGTTGGAAAATATTTCCAACAAGTAAATTTAATACTTAACAAATTGACTAAGCTAATTAATTTGTGGTGTCCAAATTTCCTCAGGAACGCTCTCACCGAAAAAATTCATCTTTAAAACGATGATTATCACATATCCATTTCAAGAACGGCACAATGATTTCATAAAAGAAATTGAAAATATTTCACATAACTGTATTTTTCCCCTGCGAACAAATTATTTCGCTTTTTTCATTAAATTGGGTAAAATTACAATACCTTAACAGCTTCTGTAAAGGAAATTCCTTTACTTCATGTAGGAAAGAAAATTAAATCGTGACACTATATTAGTGAAATACTTATGATAATACACTTAAATGCCTAATTTTGCCAGTAGTAAATTCCGCAGGATGAACCTGCGCAGAAATATCGGTTGTGAAAATCGATGTTATTTGCTGTCGTTGATCATCTAGGGAACATTGAAGACCCTATGAAGCATATCCTTCCCCCAATGAAGAGCCAGATATTGTATAGATCCGTGAACCGTAGAATGGTACCTAAATGCCTCCAGAAAGGAAATGTTCGGCAGCAAGGTGGGAGAGACAAGTTAGAAAACCAACCTCTTCATCTTTTCTTCTTCTTTTATTTCTTTCTCCTCTTCAACTTTGGTTTCCTCTTCGGATTTAACTATATCTGATGCTTCGTTGACAGATGTTTTTTGTTCAGTGTCCTCTTCATTCATATTTTCTTCCTTCTTAATCGTTTCTTCAGTCGAGTTTCCTTTTCCTTTATCTACTGGAATAATGAATGAGACGTAATAGTTAAAAGCGTAGAAAACAAATAATCCCTCACAAACCACAACAGTTGACTTTTTTAAATACTTTTACTCAGATTATCAACATCAAACATGCTATCATTTCTCCCATATTTCTGAAAAAAAACCGACTTCAGCTTGTTGTCATGGTCTCACACGTCAGGCGTTGCAAGCAAAATGAATGTCATTAACGTCATCCATTGCCTTACAAATCTACATTTTATTAAATACATTCAATCCCGATGGACAATCCATTTGTAAACGGAAGAGTAATTTTAAAAGTATATGGGGATGGCAATAGTAAAGTTATAACATTTTCATGAAGAGAAATTTCCAGTGTTCTACGCGAAATTCTTCTCTGCTGAAGACTAAATCGAAGTTTTATAGATGAATCCCATTGGATTTCACTTGACGAGTCTTCTTCAAATGGATGATAGCATAGTAACCCTTTGAATTCCTATAGTCTCAACCATAGTTTATAACTTTACCTAATGCCATTTAACTGCCAATTGAAACTACGTAATATATTTTAATCAAATTTTGATCAAATTGAAGCATATAACTTACCTATGTCAATTTCCTTTGTATTTATACCCTAAAACAAAAATTATATGCTTTTAGTGTAAAAAAAAGAATTAGAAATAATAAGACTGATTTAGATAATCATATTTAAAAAATGATAAGTTGACCATCTTAAAAGTAATATATATATAAAATTTCAATACTCAAAGAACAGTAAAAAATTTTTACATACCCCTTCTTCTGCTAATGACTTTTCTTCTTCAGTCAACAATTTTTCTTCTTCTGTAATGTCCAAATTGATAGAATCCTCATTGTCACCTACAATAGTTTCTCCAATTTTTTCTAGGTTTTGAATATTGTTGCAAGTTTCATCAGATTTTGTATTACAATCTTGATCAAATTCTGTTGCATTCATGTCTTTAGCAGGTACATTGCCATTGTTTAAGGGAATGCAATCATTGTTTACTGCAATTTCTTTCAAAGTACAGGATGTCTGTAATTTTATTTATAATAAATTAATTTGTATACATATTAATTTTTTTAATTCCATTTCTTAGTATTAGACTAGAATATAAATATTATATTCACATATATGAAAAATATTAAATGATTTATTTTAACAAATTTTTTTAAAATCATTATTATAATACTTAAACTATGTATTGCATATATTTTAATGCAGATAAAATTTTATATCACATTTGTCTTAAATATACTGAACCCATTTGGTGTTATGAAATTTGCTCTTAATTTAACACATTTTTAAGAAACATTTAGTTATATATTATTATTAACTTACAGTTAAGTAACATTTAGTTACAAAGAAATGATTTAAACAATTACAGTAAAAGAGAAACAACAATGTTTTATAGGGACATTCAAACCAAATATAGAAATGTTAATGATTTTAGCTATAAGAAATAGTTAAAGGTCATTAATAGTAACAAAATGGCAGAATCAAAGGAAAAAGACTCAAGATACAGATAATGAAGATAATTTTTAATTTATATTTTTTAGTTATTACATTCAAATGAATTATTAAAATGAAATGAAATGCAATTTAGATTATATAATTAATAGCTTATTCATATATTAGCTTGAAAGAATTCTAAATACCTCACTAACTGATTCTGTTTCTGTTTTTATTACTGTAAAATGCTGCACTGAAGATATTTCTTCATCGCCTAATTCATCTGTTACAATCATACTGTCTGATCCATAATTTCCATCTTTTTCAGAGTCGTCATCAAAATTTATTGAATCATCAGTGCCCCTGTCACCTTCCTGTTCTATAAATAAAATTATATATTTTTTTATATCATATCAATAAATGTCATTTCTTAAAGCTGTATATTTATAAATAATTCTACCAATATTTTACTCACTCATTCTTCTATTTCTGTTTGATATTTCAAAAAGATGCTTGTCTGGATCTAACCCTTTTCCTATAAGAGCCTGCAAAAATTTTAAATTCACCTATAGTTTTATATTTTCATACAACTTATATTCAAATTAAAATTTGTCTTAAATACATATTTATTTATTTTATAACTTAGTAATTTAATTTGTATTTTAATAATAAAATAATAAAAAATTAATTTAATAAAAAAAATTTTTTAAATTATTCATTAATTCTTTTTGTAAAAAAGTAATGTTTAAATAAAACCTTGTAATATATTTATTCCTGCACAATAGATAAAAGAATAGGTACCTGCTACTAATTTTACTTTAGATCAACAGTTGTCTCAAGTCAACATATAGCAGTAGAACTATATTAACTCCTAAAGCTAACAGTACAAGAACTTGATATTTGTATCTTTATCAATTCAAGAAATCTTATTCTTGATAATCTTTTTTCAATCCTTCTTATTATTATAATCATTAAATTATTAAAAAATCAACATTAAAAAAAGAAAATTATAAAACTTATCAAACTTCTTTATTTCAGTAGATAGTAATGGTGCAAAAATGAAACAATATTATACTAAATTGCTGGTTATGAAAGTATTTAACTTGGATTTGAAAGTTATAAATTATTAATAACAGTTTATTTATTTTAATGCTGAATCAATAATATTATATTAGGTATAATTTTTCATTATTTTCATTGTAAATGAAATACATATGAAAAAAGAAATTAACTTAAATAATTTATTTGTTAAAATCTTTTAATCAAATAAGATACATCTTATAAATAAAAAATATTATGTACCTATAATGTGAATCAATAAAGAAATAAAGTTTTTCGATAAAAATTTCATAAACTTATAAAAAATATCTCTTAATTGCATATAAGAAAAGAGATTTAATCTCATATGTAATGATATATTCAGTCAAAATTCATTTGCTTATATGTATTGAACCAGTGTCTAGTAATATAAACAACAGTTCATCAAAACTGCTTTATTTTTATTCACCTGAATAAAATTGTAGCGACTTTTAAAAAAATATTAATTATAGCATAGAAATAACAATTTAAATGATATGATAGTATTTACCAAAAATAAATAATTTTCTATTCTTTTTTTTAGATTTTATTATGCGTGTCATGGAAGTTGAAAAATCAAATCATTTGTTAATTTGAATTCACATGAAAAAGTTTTAGGTAAGAATTATATAATGAAGTTTTAAAACAAAATTTTAGGCAACTTGATTTTATTATAAAAAGCGCAATATTAATGATTAATAACTGAGAAATATAATTCATAAATTGAGAGTCAAAAAAAATTCATTATCTTGCAATAAAAATATAAATAACCTTACACAATACCGTAAAAGAACATTATTTTAATACATCAATTTCATCTTTATACATATCAAATTCTCACAAATAAAGATCATTAAAATACAACAAAAGCTTTAAAGGAGAAAAATCAAAATAAGAGTAAAAAAAATTGAAGCACTAGGAATAACTAATTTCAAAATACAAAATTATTATATGTTAATTTTTTTTCTCTTGAATTAATAAAATTTCGAATGACCATTACTTTTGGATTATAAAAGAAATTAAGACATGACGCCATGTCAACAAGATTGCAAAATTGGAAATAAACTCTTTTGTCGTACCTTCTGTAGTCTTTCAACTAAAACAACTTTAACTCCGTTCTTTTCCAATCCGAGTTTCTCAAGTTCATTCTTTAAATCAATAACGCGTAAATCACATAACTTCTTCAACTCTGTATCACTCGACATCTTCTCTTGTCTGTACAAACACAAGATGGCCGTCAGAAAAAATGTGCATTAAAATAAACACCGCCTTCTTGTGTTAGCGGTATTTTACAAAACGGAAGATAATCACATAAGAGAACTATTTTAAAACATAAACTGGAGATAAATTTAATCTATACTTCATAAAATTTTCGGTAGCAGAAAATTTATCATTATATTGGATTAGAACCCTAATCATTTTCCGAATTTACGCCCGTGAATGTACATGATTAAAAAGGAGATTTTCTTGTTTTTATCATGTTAACTTTAAATTTATGTTAAATATAATTTCAACTGTTTGATTTAAAAAATAATGAATTTTTTAGCATGTTTGCAATTTTAGTGCGTTTTAATTGAAGCAAAAATTAATCGGTTGACATTCATATGCTCCTAATTAAATTCACGTCTTAATTCAGTCGAAATTAAACTCTTTATTTATATACGAGTTGTCACGCCAAATAGGAATGACTATAGGTAGTTTATCCATTTTCTTAATAAAATATATATTAATAAAAAATATATATTTGAGTTCAATAAATATGGCTATAAGAAAATTATAATGGGAAGCATTCATCAACTACTAATAAGTTGATTGAGGATCTTCCCAAGCGAAATAAAATAAATATCAATGTTGTAAACTTAAGAAATAAAAAAAATTTGGCGTTTAACTTACAAATAACTTATTCATTATAAGAACTGTTAAAATATAATAGCTCCACTTTTGAAATTACACCTGTAATATCTTGCCGTCAATAGTATATTTTCGTCTTCTAGATGAACCAAAATCAGTTTCTTACCAGACTTGAAAAGACCTTAGTAAAATCTAAATCTTTAAAATTTAAAGCAAAAAATTAAGAACTTCAAAGTCAGAACAGAAACATTCAATTTGGAATAAATAGATCCATTTCGTCAATTATTAAAAACCTTTACGTTAAGAATATTATATGAAGAAGCAAAATTCATAGTCTGTCTTTTGAAAAAGCACGCTAGCCAACACAGAACACGGGAGACAACGTTTTACTTTCATTAACATATTTATTTTTTACTTTCAGACTCTTATTAACAATTAAATTATTTACCTCTAAAGTCATTTCATTAATGGAAAGAACTATGAATAATACCCTTAAATTTTAAGCTAATATCAATCAATGGAAAAATTATGGTTTGAGCAAATTTGAACATATATATGGTTAATTCATAAGTTATTAAGATCTATTAAAACTAATAGCTTACAGGTAAAAGCTCATGTTGCATAATAAATTCCAAACAAATATCAAGAACATTAATAACATTGCAGAAGTAAACTTAAATCATGGATAATGTAAAGATATATTATAATATATGAATCTAACTGATTATTTACGAAGATAAACACAAAGATTAAACCGATATCACGTGGGAACTGTACGTACCAATACTGTCAAAAATAAAAATTAACTCTATTTTCGATTTTGTAGACAGATAAATTTGAAGCTTGAGAATGATTTCAATTTGGAATAACCTATTTAATATGTTTACATAGATATTCCAAAATTGAATACAAAATTTCATATACAAAGATGTTTCTTTAAATAAAAAATTATATTAAACTAAACGTTAAGAAAGTCTTTGATTAGACTAGTATTATTTCAATATCATATTACCAGCTACAAGAACACTAATAATAATAATAATAATAATAATAAT
>JAOWBB010012666.1:0-62844 GCA_028565995.1 Ricinus marginatus
TAATGGGCCCCCGGGGGCGGGGGGGGGAGGGAGGGGGTGGAAAAACTTTCGGTCATGACAAATGAGCCCCGGATCCTCTTTGATGGCAAACTAATGACGGCTTACGATAATTGACGCCGGTCAAAACGTTCCGTCCGAGGAAAGCCATCCAATTTTCCTCTCCGCAATTAAATGATTTCCCAAAACGAAGAACAAATAAATAAGTTTCGGAAAATAAAAAAAAAAAAAAATAAGACCGGGGGAAAACATCTCGTCTTTCTCATGAATAAAAAAGCCAGCGAACGAATCACTTTATCTGTCCCGGTTTTAACGTTATGGCGTTTGGAAAAAAAAAATAATAAAAATAAAAATTCCCCACAAACAACCTGCAACCGTAAACAGTTTCCCGCATTTACTTTATCTGGCGGGGCCCGGGGGTCGATCAAAAAATTACGATGGGCGAATTCAATTTACATTATTATCCCGGGAACAAACTCCGCCATGAATTAATGAAAAAAAATAAAATTATCACCGTCCGGAAAACTCTTTTCGATTCCGGAGGTCATCTCCACGATAAATAATATTTTCACATTGAAACGCAATGCCGCGAAAGGTTAAAGGTATGCCGCAGGATAAGGGTTAGTTTTGAACTATTTTTTTTTTTTATGAAAAATATTTTACTACATCGACTCAGTTAAATTAAGACGTAAAACCTGTCGCGCTAAAATATTATCCACCTTATTCCCGCGTCCGTCGGGCACGGAAACCGGAAACCGATATCGAAGTTCCGTTAATTTTATTAATGGATGCACCACCACCACCACCACCACCCAAAAGCATCAAAATTTATTTTCCAGTGCCGTTTTATTAAGTGCATTTCCACAAAATTTTCCCCATCTCCGTTGAAGCAAATTTCGTGGCTGCGCCCGAGTAATGAAGACAAATAATTTCGTCTTGGTTTTCGGCCCCGTACCGCAACAATGATCATCATTTGAAAGTGTTTCGGACCTAAATTCATGCGAGCAGCGAAAGCATTCGCGGGGACGTGCTGCCAGAGAAGGGTGGGACCTCCCCGCAGTTAACACCCCCTCGAAAGCTTCGGTTTCCTCCGGTGGAGGAGAAGGACCGAAGAAGATGTCTCGGCCTCGGCACGCTTTGTGCCGGACACGGGGAAATGGCGGCCCGGAGGAAAATTTCCATTTGTGACTTTTTTTTTTTCGGAAATTTTCGGAATTATTTTACGTAATTTAATTTACGAAAATCGACTCGGCAGAAAATTTTTCTCGGATACCTTTGCTGAGCGCCGCGACGAAATGCGAGCGAAAAGTAAGCGGTGCACGAACCGTGACAGGTATCGCGGCCGCGGGGCGAAGCGAAGCTTTCCGCTCCCACCCCTGGCCGAGCCTTAATTTTCCTAATGAAGCCGAGCCTCGGCCCCAGATGCGGCTCGGGAAATTCCTTTTCCCGGGCTTTTGGGCGACCGGGCCGCGGCCGGGTTCGCGTCCCCGGGATCCCGGGACGGGGGGAGAGTGCGCAAGATTAAGCGGAATGAAAAATTTATTTTTCTTACGTTTTTTTCTGAAATTTGATTCGGGAAATGAAATTGCCTCGCTGTCGGGCAAAAGACGCCGTATTTCTGCTCGGTGGATTTTTCCGAAAGGAATTATCGGAGTATTATACTTATTTTTAGGTTAAAGTTTTCAGGCTGAGTTTTTCCCTCGGCTCTCTCACGGTTTGGCCCTGTGTGGCCGCCCGATGTCGGGGGGCAGTGCCTCCGGCGTGATGCTGGGAATGCGAATGCGCTGAAAATCGTTTTTTCCGTTTCGTTTTGTCATGTTGCCACCTCTGCGGACGTTCCGCGGTCTGTACGCGAAGACTTCTCCATCGCAGCAGACCACTTTAGCGGATGCTCCGATTGGCGTTACGAGAAATGTTTCGCGAGTCCTTTCCTTGGCGCTAACGTAAAAAGTTTCATTTCCACGTTTAAGTTTTCGAAATTGTTTGATTGCGGTCTTTCGAGATTTCTTCCATCTCCGTGCTGCTAAATTATAAAACTTCGAAATGCGGGTTGATGTCGAACTTAAACGTATTATTCCGATGGGAATCTAAGTTCTAGTCCGTAATTCTATTCCTGATTATCCCGGCGCACACCACGCGGCAGTGCGGAATGTGTCAATGTAAAGTTATAAGGTTGAAGCACCTCATCGGGTTATCCACGGAGAAATTCATTAATTCCTGACTTTCGACGAGAAAGTTTTAGAAATTGCCTTTTTGCATTATCTACAAGGTTTGCATTGTTAAAATACCTGTAACGTCAAGACGACGGTTATAAACTGCAATTTCAAGATCCTATTTTATTCAGAGCGGGAATACATTTTACGCAAGGGCATCATCGAAACTTGAAAGTCGTGCCGCGATGGCAACATGCTCCTCCCGCCTTCGTCTGAAGCCGAACTGCGGGAGGAGAAAAACGCCGAGCATGAGAAAGTAACCGCAAAAGCACCCAACCAGAAAACTATTTCCAAACAAAGGAAAGAAGTGGGATTAATGACAAAAGGATCCTTACAAACATTTACTTCCCAAAGGGCTTCTCGCAAGGAGAAGAATTCAAAAAGAAAGGGCAAGAAAGTATTAGGGCTTAAATCTTTGGAGAACCTTCCCGGAGCCGCAGACGTATTTCGTGGGCCTCGCAGTCGTGGCATCAGAAGCGAAATTTCTCTCCCAGAGAGCGAGGCGTCTTCCTCCGGACGAATCCCCCATTAATAAGACGGCGCTTACCAATTTCAGCACGGGTCACCCGTTCGCGAACCATCTGTGCCATTAATTACGACTGAAAAAGGAATTCTCCGTTTTTTGCCCTGTATCGCTTTGTTACGTCCATGGGGAAAAAAAACTGGAGAAAAAAAAAAAAATTTTTCCTCCGAGATTTTAATTCCCATTTTATTTGTTCCAACCCATATAGCACCGCCCGAAAATTATCCAGGCATTAACGGAGCATTGGTCCACTCTCTCGGGGAATTCTCAATTTTCTCTGGCGGAATACGAAAGAGGTACATAAATTTTCTTTTTTGCTGTTTCCAGTCCCGAGTAAGTGAAATGTCCATTTTCCTTATTCGCACTGTCGAAGAGCTAATCCCAGAAATCACTCTCGCTTTCCTTTCGAGCTGAAGTTTGTCTAGATAAAATGGATTCGTGGCAGTAGCTTCCAGAATGCGGCGCGATTTTCAATGAGTCCAAATAAATGAGAGGATCCCGTTTAAACTCACTCTGGAAAGAGTCGAGAGCTTTCCGGACCGGGTATGAAAATGTGGACGATGTTGAAAAATGGCTTCGAAAAATTTCAAAATTTCCGGGCGAGCCTCCCCTTGAACCTCCCCGTAAAAACCTTTCGGTTTCTTGTTTCGGGTCTTTCTTTTAATTTTCGCATTCTTCAACCGCGGATGCACGTCAAAAACCTTGATCACGTATGCAGATTAATTTTCACGAACGTTTTATATATATATGTATATGTACATTGCACGACGCGAAAATCCCTTGTGGATGTCACTCTCATATCAATATCGGCTTTAATTCAGTGCCTGCGTTTAATCGGAATTAGTAAAAAAGATTCAAAATTACTTTCGTGAGCTCATTGATTTTCAGCTTTGCTCTTTTTCAGATGTCGGAGCCTTCTACATAGCACTGAAAATGCCCCGGTTCGTTGAAAAGGGTCAGTCTGCCATTCTCCTGTGCGATTACACCTTAAAGCTGGACGAACTCTACAAAGTCGAATGGCGAAGGAACGGCCGAAAAATATTCCAGTTCATAAAAGACAGGAGACCTCCCTACAGGAATTTCACCATACCCGGAGCAGGCATAGACGTAAGTTATTAATATATTTTAGGTAAAAACATCCTGCAGCAGCCGAAGATGTCCCGAACCATGTTTAAATGCATATTGCAGCGCTGCAAACGATAAATTCATAATTTAGTTGGCGTAGCTTTTCGCTGTTTTTCCACAGCCCCGAAGTCGATGCATTAACATTAATTTGTAATGAAATTTATATTTCAATCATTCCAACCTAGTGGAAAACTATGATTTGAGATTTTCCGTTGCTACAACTGGAGCATTTAATTAGCTAATGGAGATGGAGAGATCATATTTATTAAGATTAAAAACTGATGACCGATTATATCCAGCATTTCAAAGCTTAACGCTAATTGAAGCTTGTTAATGCTACCCCTGATGATGCCATTTCTAATTTTGATCTGATACCTGCTTATCCTTTTAAACAATCAAGATCGACATCTGTTCCTGCTGATCGTTTAAAGCATAACCTCTACAGGGCAGAAACGGTTCGGAATAACGCTCCTCCCCACTATGTGCTGCCTTGTCACTTTTGCTCACTGGCAGATTTCTCCAACATTAGGTATGAGGTTCCGCGACGGGAACGAACAGCGGTGCACACCTAATTGTTCACGACAGACGTGGGATCTGTCGCAGCAGCAATCGAAACCACTGCAACTGTCGGTTGTCATTCACGCCGAATCTGCTTAACCCGTGGGACTCCTCCCCCAGAACGCTGATTTTCCCTTTTAGACAATTAGACCATCGATTTTCAATTCAAATGTAATACCTCTTTCATTGATTTTTGCCTCCGAAGGTTTATTTTTGGAATTCTGAATGCCGCAATAAATGCGATTGTCCCATTCAGAAAAAGGTATTAAATAGACAAAAAAAGAAGAAAAAAGGTAAAAAAATCTATAAATGGAAGAGCGGGAAAATGGGTCTCTAAACTGACGTCTGCTGCCGATCCTTTAAACGCTCTTAAATTCGACACTTTATAAAAATAAACATAAATAATGCATTTTAGACAATTCAACTGGATTGCTTCCCGCAATCTATCTCATTTATGTTATCCCGCATAATTTTTCATCATCGACATCGTCGTCAATTCCTCCATTGTCCACTTTTCGCATTGAAAAAGGATCTTGCCAGCAACAGGAACGCAAAAATTTCTGATAAGCTTTCTTTAAATAACATCAGTATTTTATTGATGGTATCGTCGTATTTTTCTATATTATTTAAATTCGATAAATGAGATTTTTTTATGAATGAAATTCTCACATTAATTGAACTTATAATAATTTTCCCTTTCCCTTATCCCAGTGGGCTAAGCTCATATATTTTTCATTCTAATTTTTCATATAAAAGTATTTTCACAGTTTCCAGTAAATCCAAAACCTCTGTAAAATAATTCGGTCATTATTATTAATGACACTCATCTTTTTATTAATTATATAAATAATAAAAAGATGAATATAAATGATAAAGAATTTATATAATTTATTACATTATATATATTAGAATTACTTATAAGATCAACGCTTTTGGCCGTAAATATTTTTAAATTTCTCAAATTTTTCGGGGGTTTCGTGCTTCCGTTACCCACTGTTGAACGCCACTAGGATGTATTTATGTATTTCTGCTTTTTCTCTTATGCGTTAACTTTTAACTAGTTTGGTGCGTAACGCTTCTGTTCCTTTATTTATTTTGGATTCTGTGTTTACGTGCTACATCTCATTAATTATATATTATAATTTATAACCATGTTCAAGTGACACTAAGATTAATTATATACTACTCGGCATGAGGATATTTCTGAGGTTTTTACACTGCACCATTATATAAGCAATAGCAACAGTATCTGCAAGACATTGATTAGGGTCAAAAATATAAACTTTACCGTGACGTGCTAGTATGAGGTACTGTATTAAGTAACAACTGCGTTAAATCTTTAATATGCCAGTGCAAAATGCAACGGCAAAGAAAAGGCAGGAAAATTCGTTCATCAGGACAACTCTTGACAGTGCAGCAATGGCTTCCGGACTCGATTAATGGAGAACCAATTCCAGCGTAATCGATGCATAAGTCGGCGGATAAAGCGTATTATTTTAACTTTACCCCAAACTTAGCGAAGAATTTAAATAAGGGGATTACTATTAATGAACCATCGTTTGCTATCTTGATAAATGAAAAAAGATGTAGCTCTGATAGCTTTGTGCGCTGCTTGGAGTGCTTCCTCTTATCCTCAAATCTTCACTTTCTGCTATCATAACAAGACTTTCTTTCTTCACACTCATCGACTTTGACAGTACTTAAAGATCCAACAGTCCTTCGATTACCGAAAACTGAGTTTAATAAGATTCATTTCGAAGTGAAACATTAATAAAATTAATTAATTACTTTACGTGGCAGTTTATCTTGACCACTGGGAACTAAGGGTTTTATCGTAACGTTCTACGATGGTTCGAAACCAACGGAAATTGCTGCTGCAGGAGCTTTACCATCTTTTTTTTTCCGACAGACCTGCCATTTTCACCTAAAATTTCTTACATTTTCCTGCCCAAGAAAAAAAAAATGATACTTTTAAATGATGATTCTGAATCATTTTTTTTTTCACTTAATGTGAAATCTGCTTGAAAATTTTTATTTATATTGTTTCACTGAATTTTATGTAGCTTTTCCGCATTTGGCTCGGCTCTAAGACTGTAATATCAAATTTAAATTTTGCCGATTGGTAATTCATCAAAATTCTACATGTAACCATCGCGAAAAGGCAACGCGATTTTAGATTAGTTTCCTATATGAAATATGAGGAATTATTCAACAAAGTTATATTCATTCGGCTGAAAAATCCGTTGCATTTAATATTTTCAACACGTAACGAGTTGGGATACTGTTTCATTGCCCCGATTTTTTTTAATATCAATCAAAGATTTATAAAATTCCGGATTAAAATAATTTATTTTGAGCAAATTAGCGAATTATTCTTCTGATATTCGAAGCAAATTGCTGAATTAGCAGTATATTTACTTAAATAAAATTATTGATTCCTTTTTCTTCCTGTTTAAAAATGCCATTAGCAATTTAAAACCGACTCTGATTTTCGATGAAAATTTCATTCAATCGATTTTGTCGAGAATACCTGTTGCTCTAACATCCAATCATAAAGCTTTAGATTGACTATTCACTTGCATTCGTGAAATTTTTCCATTTGCCCTTAGTGCCTTTATCCTACTGCAGCAAACTCTCCGGATTATCAAGTGCATTACAGCAACTTTAGAATATTTATGCTTATTGTAAATATTTCTTCGGAACGTCTTCCACACTCCATGATGCGCAGTCAAGGAGCGATTTGCTGCCGACAAAACTCTGTCGGTAATTTCCATTTGGGGAAATTGTAGGAATAAAGATCACAGGATTAATTTTAGAATAATGAACTACTATTCCTCCAAAAATATAAGAGAGTTACGGTCAAACGTATGTAAAACCACTAGGCGTTCTTGCAGAGAAAACGATGAAAATTTATGTCCTGTAAGCAAAACAGAAAACCCATAACGAAAGGATACTCAGAACCTAAATCGACAAAGGATGAAAGCCGTCAATTGTGTAAGCAAGACCAGTGAAGACTGGAGTAAAAACCAATATTATCCTCCTGGAAAAATGGAATAAACCGAACTGTATTTTTTAGTCGGTACAAATCCCATGTCGTCTAATGGTGTAACTGTAATTTTTTCAGTATTATAGATTTTCTGCCCCAGCACAGCGGTTTAATAAATTATAAATCATCAAACCAAAAAAGTATTGTACATTCTCTTAATTCAGAGTTGTATTCTCTGTTTACTACCATAAATTATTTCATCTTCAGTGAAAACAGTGGGTATAAATCTTCAAATTTCAACATATATTACATAGATCACTTTAATACAGCTGATAATAAATATTATAAAATCAAACAGATATTAATCAATATATGTAATATTTTATTTAACTAAATAAATTCATTTTTCAAATTGAAATAATTTATTAGTACGATGAGTAGAAAGCATGAAGGTATTAACTTCACTTTGAACTGAAGATACTGAATGAAGTTTTCAAAATCGAATTAATTTAACTACTGTCACGTCAATTTATTAAACACTGATGAATGAAAACAAGAATGCCAGCCGAGTTTGCCCGTATTTTTCGTGTCATTAATTGACATAAATAATAAATAACATTCCAATATTCCAAGAGGAATTCTCCAGGAAAGGACTTGTTAATCAAATATTTGAAAAGGATTTATTGTTTCCTCTGCCTGTCATGCAAAGTTTTGATTTTTTCTTTTCTGTTCGCCTACGGTATGACCACGTTACCATTTACAACGTCCACTCATAACCGTCTACATTTAAGGGATCTTTGATATTTTTCGACAATTGAAAGCCCTCAGAGGAGTAATTGGAAATGTCTCGAAAACATTCCAGCAAAGGAACAAACAATCCTTTCGACGTTTGTCATTTTACTGCTTCAGACCTGAGTTCATTTATTCCAAATGCGCCAGTTAGAAAGAAGGTCCTTCCTTGCCCTATCAAATTTCATTGAATTTGCGCTCACTCATTACTTGAAGTGCATTATTAGGTGAAACAATATATTTCTTTATGTTATAAAATAATTGAAGCGTATCTAATATTAATATGTTCACTGTAAACGCAATGAAAATATCAGTGTCTTGGTCTACAGTTACATATGGAGTCAGAGTTGGTGTTGCGTAGTTTTGCAACTAGTCAGGCCGAGATCTTTAAATCATTTTAAATTCATTGTCAAGATCGGCAGCTTCGTCAAACATGAACGTACAAAGAAAAAAGGTCCTGCTGCTGGCTAAATTTTTTGGAATCCAGCGGAAATTGCAGCAAGAACCCCTCAGCAACCTTCGGGTACATCCTCCACGAAAATTCAGATCAGTTTCCCAATCGATACGCGAATTTCCTTGCATCCAAATCCGCCTCAGCTAAATTTTTCATTCGTTTTGAATGCAGAATCTACAGCGGGTAAATCCGAAAAACAGCGATCGAGATTACCTTGTCATGTTTTGCGTGGCGCGAGACAATTTGTCAGTCGGTAAGGCAAAAATGGAAAAAGCAAAATGCGGCAAAACGAATCTGAATATGGAAATTCCTTCCCTCTTACAGTCCCGTATCACGGTGGAAACGTACAAACCTTCTTCGGAATTCCTCAGGAAGGCAAAAAGAATAAAATACTTAGACTTTTAAAATTATCAGCGTGATCGAAAAAAATCGGATGAATTATCTGTGCGTTTCGGTGAAAATTCTTTGGTAGGAAAGAACGTTTCAAACTTTTTCACTCTCCGTGGAAACGAACGAAGCTGTCGAATCTGCAGAACATTTCCGGAGAGCATGAATTGGCGGCGAGGGTGATCATCCCCTCAGCCAAAGGCCCTAACGTGGATATAAAATAATTCATAAAAGAATATCTCCCAACTCTCAAAGGCACGATTTCCAGAGGAAAGTCCGAAAATTCAATTTTGATTCCATGTTCCAACGTAGATACCTCATTCCCATCATTCCTTTTTTAGAAACATTGTATTGGTCAGCATATTTTCTTCATGCTTTTTGGAAAAACAAACAAATATATACATACGAGCAGACATATAATAAGAGAAACGCGTTTGTGAAAATTTAAATGTTTGTAAACTTTATACATAAATATATACATATATATTCATTTCATCAACAGCGGCAGTACATATTTGAAGAAAATTAAATTCATCTCAGTGCAACATTTATATATATTGCATACTGTTTCAATATTAATGTTACCAATTTTTATAATGTGTGAATTCTGATTTCTAATATCATAATGCTCAGATTAGACGTTACCACACGTGCAATCTATTTTTCAAAAGTAATCGATAAATATACACCGATCAGCAAGTTTTGTAGCCCCCGGAGGTTTATGAAAAATTCACTTCAGTTGTGTGCATAACGTCAGAAATTATAGCAACTTGAACTGTATAAATAATTGCAATCTATTCCTCGAATAAAATATCAAAGGTATTAACTTTTTTTCGATACCGTCCCCAGTTTTAACAAATCAGATATCAAAAATATTACTTTTTTAACTCTTCTCTCATTTTGCTTGCCCCAAGACACAGATGGAAACCTAAAAATTGAAGGAATGACTGGAGTGACAGAAATTTTCAAATTCATCATCAGTTTCTTTGTTTTCCTTCCCTGATCCCGTAATAATCGGATTCCAACGCTGGAATTTTCAAATTTAGGACCGAAAAATAGCTGATTGTGGAAAATTATGACCTGCAGCTTTTTCTTAAATAAATTTTCCTTACGCAGCGGCGAGTGTCTTGTTTTCCGTTCGCGTCTGTTCATGGCTTTAAGTGCCGCAAGTTATGTTGTATTAAGACAGCAAATTATGCTCTTCTTATTCCATCACCGCTTCCGTTTCAGTTAATTCTTTTCTTTTATCTCATATAATTCTCTCCTTCTTTTATCGCGTTTCTCTTCCGTGTGTTTCCGTCGCTGCCATTTTTGGAAAATTACTCCGCCCTGAAGAACAAGGCAAAATCTGCTTTGTCTTAAAACGCCGTTGTCAGCATTCCCCAAATCCGTGAGAGCACCCAATCCCCTTCGCCTGAGAGAGAAACGTGTTTTGGCAAAAATCTTAAGACACATATGTTTTCCCATCCGGGTCAAACAATATTTGTGCACTTAAAAACCGCGTTTGCAAGCACCGATTCATCCTTTTTACATCAACTGTCGCGATTCCTGTTGCCGTTCCTTCATCCAGTTCTTCCAACGGGAAGCTAATTCCATGTAGAATTTGAAACTTTCAAGAATTCTTTTAACATTTTCCCCTTCGCTCCTTTAAAATATGCGATCAGATCTTTTCTGAACAAGCTTCAACAGGAATTTTTATGTAAAACTCTTAGCTTTATCTCGGAAACAAAATTCTGAGTCTTCAACATCTGGTCTGCTTTCTCAGCTTTGTTGCAATTTTTCATTCCCTTGCTCGTATTTTTCTTAAAATTTTTTCATTTCATTCTCGAAATGACTTTGCTTAAGCGACAGGAATTTCCTGCGTTCATTTCAATTAGTGGAATTACCGAAAAGTTGGTATTTCCGTGACTGTTCTTTAGATTGCATATCCTCCTCATAAGGACATAACGTCTCATCTAGGTTTCAGTCTCATGCGAATTTAGTTTTCTTATATGACTTGCATCTAAAATGATAACGTACGTGTATTTAGTCCGGAAAACTCGGCTCTTCCGTACCATTATGTAAGGAACTGAAAATTGCATTTCCGCGTGTGTGCAGAATACTGCAGAGACATCGATTTCATTTTTGCGACACGGTTTTTTTTTTTTTTTTAATTGTACATGAAAAAATAATTAAACTTTGCCTTGTGGGAAGTAAAAGAAATGAGCGAAAAAACAAATTTTTTGATGTTAAAATTTTCAATCTCGCGCGAGTCTTCATGCGCCGCGGACCCGGATTGGATTCCCCGTTTCGAAAATTTTCCCGAACGGGCTCCCGAAACGCAAAAATTAATTGAATCAATCGATGAAAAAAAATAGGAAAAAAAAATAATGAAAAACGAAAAAGAAATTTCCGCGGAAAAGCGGAAAAATTTTAGAATGAAAAAGTGCGATTGTAAAAACCAAGGCCCGGGTTTCCGGTTTCCTCGGCCATCGGCGTTATCTGATGCTAATTCCCATTTTCCGGAAGTCGAAGACCTTTCAACTCGCCCTGGAGAATTCAGCAGTTCTTGGGAAATGTCCGATTTTTCCGATCTTTTCATTCGATTCGCCAGAGCACATTTTTATTAGAGCGCGGGATTTATTCGACGCCAACCAAAGGGATTCACGAAATTTTATCTGAAAGCCAGAGCCGCAGAAAGGATGGCGGAGACAAAATTTGGCACCTTCATTCTGGGGAAGGAAAATTCTTTAAAACGGATGAGCATAACCGGCCACTGGATTAAATTCATTCAGGTTTTGAAAAGGTTTCTTTTCGATGGAATTAATTTTTGATGCAAATTATCGACGGATGTATTTGGCGGCATTATTTTCCTCTGCATTCACGTTTTAATTTTGCCGAAATGAAAACTTACCACCGCAGCAGGAGGGCGGTTTTCCGTTCAAGCGGCACAAGGATTGTTCCGTTGCGTCTCTTTAAGACGTTCGGCTCTGGTTCGCAGTGGGAAGACGCACAGAGCTGCAAAATCGATTTCATAAATTCAGACGAAAGAGAAGATCAAAACCATCAATCATAATCGGATTTCTTCTGCAGTCGAATCTCATACGAACGATAATGTCAAAATCAAAGCCATCTCGTCATTTCAATGGAACGGCAGAGACTTAAAATGTCGAGAGCTTTTATTGACTTTTCCCATAATGTTCGCCGTTTATACGAAGACTTCCGCACCGAAACCGAGAATTAGACGTGTTAAGGAGATAAAGAAACGAAAACAGAGAATATAAAGAATGCAGAATGGGAGAGAAAACCCTAGATTTTATTGATTTGCTAAACTTCGCTGGAGAGCCCGAGAAATTTTTCTCTTTCCCAAAGTGCAAAATCCAAAGCAAGGCGGAAGCCGGAAGTTGGTAAACTTACAGGTAACGGAAAACCTCAGAGGCCTTTTGCATTCGTCGGGCACAGAAACTTAAAAAAAAAAAAAAAAAATTATTTTTGACGATTTACTCTTACTCTTTTCATAAATTCGGAAAAATCGCCTTTCGCGAAATGCGCCTCGCACGGGAAAATATTTTCAAATTTGGAAAATCCGTGACTTGCCGAAGGTAGGAAGGACCTGTCAGAAGCAACTGACCTTATTTACAGCCCAAAATTACATTTTACCGAGCACTGGTTCTCATTTGAAACAATTTAACTTTATTACATTCGTCTTCTACGTGCGGCAAATATTTTTACCGATTTATAAGTGAAATAAAGGGATAAGACTTGTGCAGCAAGACGCTTCGAAAAACAAAACCGCAGTGGATTTTCCCACCCTGGATCCTGATCCTGGAGAGAGAAAAAATTTTCATTCAGAGCGAGCAGGAGAAAAGTCTCCAATTCCTGAAGATCACGTGGCAAAGGAAATAAGGCTCAAGTTCAAGGTCGTCATTGTGGGTGTACTAATCGATATGAACTTTAGACCCCGTGTTTGCCTCGAGAAGGGGCTGACTCATCAATAATGAATCCGAAAGTTACGACGGGGAAGATGAAATCGATTTTTCCGGGAATTCATCTTCGGTTCCATGAATTCACTCCTGTTTTCTCGGAAACCTAAAATTTTTTCACGGAAGCGATCAAAACCTGACCTTCGAGGATTTCTTAAAAGCTCGCTTTCTCCGACGCTCCCCCGGACGGTAACATTAAATGAAAAGTTCGATTTAGATCTGGAAAGTGCTTAGCGTGTTGATTTGCCCCGTCTTTTACTGCGGAAGGTGATTCCAACCCTTCGCCGGCCTCATCCGGGGTGAGCGCTCGGAAAGCGAGGGCCCGGGAATTTTTTCCCTCTTACTTATTTAATTTCTTCTGTTTGCTGATGATGATGATGATGATGATGGCGATGTCATTTTCCCGTCGCATTAACTTACCCCCGTTACCATTTCAATTCTTTAGCTTTCGCTTCCCCAAAATGGACGCAGCAGCATTTCGACCTTTGCTCCCTGAGAGGAGCGTGGTATTGTCTCCGAAAAGCGAACTTTAAATATTAAAAGACTTTTCCGCTATATGTAGCTTCGCTGGATTGTCCGATTCGGAACGGGCCTTTGTCTTGAAAGTGAGCTTTCCGCAGTTTTACTTGTTCGTGGGATAGGTGTGATTTCGTGGGACGCTGTTTGCCTTCTTTCCCGTGCACGTCCTGTTTAACATAATTAAAAGATCGGGTCCCTTTTCGTGGATGTTCGTTCTATCAGCGAGATTAATCCGATTACGCTAATAATAAAAGCCCGACTGCGAGGGGAGAAAGGAAGGTTTATCCCGGAAGATGCTGTCTCTTGTACTGCGTCGAAAACTGGAAAAAGGGCAAAACGCTGGAGCGTGGATCACACGCTAGGAGTCGGAAAAAAAATTGCTAAAGAAATTTTGATGAAAAGGAAACGGTGAATGTCCGTAAAATATCATTTTTCACGCAAGGGAAGCTTTTTCCTAAATAAAAAAAAAAAAAAAAAGGAATGTTAGTATCAATCCATGTTGTTTCGTTACAATTTCTGCAACTGCAAAATAATTCGAAATGACTTACAATAACGAAATGGAAAAACTCCAACAAAGAAGCTTCTTTCGGGAAATGTTTACCCGCCCATCACAATTTCATAGTCCCAAAACGTCTTCTATCCCCGGAATTTTAAGTTCATTATAAGATATTCTATTGCCAAAGCCGAACATACAACGCAGAATGACTCGTGTAACTTGCAACTCTTAAATTATTCGGCACCCAACGTTACTTCCACCGCGCAACCCTTCGCAGCCTTTTATTTCGGCCAAAGTAATTCGACGAGGTAAATAATTGAAATTTCGTATTTTGAACATAAATCGTAAAAGCTTTCATTGAGTTTTTTTGTGTAATTTTGCATGTTTCTTTGAGGAACAGTCCGAGAAATGTATCGCATGTGTAATACCATTAAGTTCGCTTACACCGGCGAGGCCAGGATATTAAATTTTTAATGGACAAAATATGTTTGAAACGATAGAAAAAATATTATTTGATGTTCGGGATTGGAGATGTGGACAAATAAGGTGACCGATTTAAAAATACCTTTTTTTTTTTTTTACTACACAATGAATAAAATCTTAAATATATATATATACATATCCACACGTGTGTGAACTTTATTAATCATTGAGTTTTAATATTTATTAAATTAATTTATTACGGGAATAGTTTTCTGATAAGCCAAGAATATCAAAAACTTTCAGGTTCGCAGTGATGATTATTCTGTTGTTGCCCTCACTGAACAAATTCCTTTTCTTCCTTCTTGCATTGTTTTCCCGTCCCGTGACTTTTCTTCCTTTGTCTCGCCGCAGACAGAGCAAAATTGCTTCGAAGAGTACAGCAGCAGCCGAAGTGAGTGCCTGACACTCTAAAGTAAAAAATCGCTCAAGATCGTAAAGATTAGACGGGAAAACTACTTTCCTCCAGCTATTTATTGCGAGGATTAGACCGGGGAAGTATGTACTTTTATTGGAGATTCTATCAAGCTTAAACCATTTCAGTTTACGAGGTGTATTTCAAACCGAATGAACATAGATAAAAACTCTCCAAAGGTTTAAACAGAAAGGTGAATATTATGGAATCAGGTTTAAACATTCCACCAAATCTTTAATTTCACTAAGAATAATAACAACACATATTTTTTTACATTAATTTACGAACAATAACCAAACCATCATTAATTCTAGACTCCAACCGCAATATCGTGTCGAATATTTTTTCATCTGATTTTATCATATTTCGGTCACATATTTCGTCGTGCAGATATTAATTGTTATAATGTGATTAGTTTTATGAAACTTTCCATATTCATTTGCAATCCATATATGTCAAAAAATTGTAGCGCATTAATAAAATATATTAATCAAATTAGATTAAATCCTGGATTTGTTTAAAATGTATATATAGAACATGTATAAATTTAATTTTTTATGAGAAAAAAAGTTTTTTTGGTAGATCCTCTGTTATTAGATACTACTGAAAATTATGTATTTTAATACCGGAGAGTTATCTTTACATTTTATTCATCAATTAACTTTTTTTATTGGTTTTGAAGAAAAATGAAATTTTTCATTCTATAATGTAAATTCTGAAAGGAAAAACACTGCGTCTGTTTTCGAGGAAGATAAGCTCAAAATTCCCCAAAAATACGGAGCAGTATCAAACAGCAAGGAAACGAGCTTTCCCCCGGTATTTTCGTGGAAAATCCGGACTGGGCAGGAGTTTCCGAAAGATTTTCCGGGCTAGCGTGATATTATAAAATCTTGTACGTATTCTGCATTATGTCCGGATACATCTAAAGCTCACAAAATATCACGGCAACATAAAAAAAAAAGGTTTACCCGGGTAAAATGGAATTTATTATTCTCAAAAATTTCAAGTCTTTCCTCGGCCGCAACCCTTTCGGGTCCAGCATGTCGAACCTGTCGACATGTTCGTCTTCAGGTTGAGAAAATCATAGTTTTCCCGCTGGTAACTGATTTTTCCCGCAGCTTTTCCAATCCGAACGCCCCGAGCCCCACTGACGATGGATGCCGAGTAGGCTCTGACTTAAAACCTTAAGTAATCCAACAGATTTACGCTTTCCGGCAGTCTCCGGTAATGAAGTCGGTCTCCAAATTTTTTTTTTTTTTTGCCTAAATTATTTTCTGCTGCATTTCTCTCGACGAAGTTCATAATCTACTAATTACATAAAAATTTTCTGTCATTAATATTATTTGTGAGTACAATCGTATTTAAGAAAGAAAATTATTGAAAGTTGCCATGTTCATTAAAACTGAAATGTCCTTATTGCGACATTAGGTGTCATTCGTCAATTCGCTTTTCGTCTGCCTTTTTCAGAATATATCACATACCTCTGTTTAGCAGCCATGTACCTGAAGCAACGCCTTTTAGTCCGACACATACATATAAAAACATTTTTAATTCACTGTCTGATCCACGGCCTAATTATGTTCAACGTCAACTTTCCACATTACGAGCAGAATGGCATTTAGGCGAAGAGCTTATGCCTGAAAGACAGAAAACGTAATTGCCAAAGAATATGTTTAGTTTCCTTTCTCGTTTTGACCATATAAAACTTATGGCTAAAGGCGAAGTAACAATAGGTAAAAATTGCTCAGTTTTTTATGGAATTTTCCGGATATAAGCCTGCATTTTCGGTTACTGATTGAAGCAAAAAACCTGGAATCTATGGACTTTCAAAAAAAGACATTATTTCATAAAGTAATTTCTGCTTGCACTTCGGCATCCGAATGCTTCGTATGTACGGCTATTCGAACGTGCAGACGAGATTATGTCAGCGACACGCTACAGCCTTTTTTTTTAAGTTGGCAGCACTTCAAACAAATTTATTACTTACCCCCATCTGAACTTTTTCGGACCTTCCATAAAAACTGAATCAAAGGAGCGAATCTCGTTTAGTTCTCTTTTTTTGCTCTTGCATTCGAAACTCTTCTTTTTATTGATTTTCCAGAGAAATGTCTTTCGGAAGAGCGAATCTGCGTCAGGAAAGGAAATTTTTGACGAGCAAAAGTAATTTGAAAAGTTTTCACCTAAACTTGGAACATTAAACCCCGAGAATGCCTTATCCCATTGTTTGGTAAATGATTAGGCCCTTTCTAATGGTGAACATTTAACGAGCATTCCTTGAGCCAAGGGGAAGCTGCGTTCCTGACAGCATTAGACCTGAGGTCGGTCGACGACGCGGGAAGGAAAAAATTTCCAAAGCATCGTAAGGGAAAACAACAACCGAAAACTTATTTTCCGAAGCCGAATTCTGATGGAAACTAAACGTGAAATGGACAGATTTTGAATAATTCAGACAAAAATATTGCAGGCCTCTTATTTATTTTAGGTTAAAAAAGGAGGCTTTCGAAAAGATTTTGCAAAGTGTCATAGGGACTGAAAGAACTTGAAATTTTTTCCAATTTAAGATAACTGAAACAAAGAGAGTTATAACTGACGACCGAAACAATTATTCGACATGCGAAGAAGATCTGATAACCAACCAATATCATTATCCCCTCTAGCTCTACTACAGCAGCCAGCAAACTGTCGCAAAGGTTCGCAACTCCGCTTCGCACATTTTACCTGCAGCGAATCATCGCGCCGACGGCCGTAATAAACGACTTTTGCAGATCGGCAGCGAATCACAAATAAATGTAGATATCCAAGTTTTCGGATGACGTTCAGTCGGATATGTGGAAAAGAAACTTTTGCGCCCAAATGAGAAAAGTTTCCCTTTACATAAATTGATAAAGTTTATTGCTTCAGAGCCCAGAATAAGAATTTTGCCCTGGTCAAGGGAAAATTTGCTTTTTCCCCGGGATTCTTCATCTCTCCGTGAAAAAATTTTTCCTCCTTCGAATTTTCCAGATTCCTTGCAAACGAATCCATAACGCGAGATTGTGGTTTTTGGAATCTCTCTCCACGTTTCGCCGCCACCCAAGCTTCCCGCAGGAATTTGACATGTTGCGGAAATGGCAACGTGCAGCGTACCGCATCGGAAATAACCTGACAGCGGAATTTCTGACGTTCTTCTCATCCCCATTAGGGAAATTCGAATTTCAGAATCCATTAGTGGGGGGGACAGTTTACTACGCTTCCGTCAAATCACAAAAAAAAAACACCCCATTTAGCGATGTTCCAGATATTTTCCATAAGCTTTCAAATTTCATTTATTGCACGGTATCGTATTGTAACGTGATGCAGAACAAAATAAAAAGTGCAATTTCATGTGATCAACCCACATGTACTCGGTTAATGTGTTGCCCGCCAAACAATAAAGGAAAGGCATTTTTATGACTCCATAAAAACTTCAAAGAAACGACCGAAATGAATTCGGAGGAACGATTTTAAGGTATGAAAATTTTATATTTTACCTGTTTATTTTTCTTTCACTAAAGCTCATGCGAACTGGATAACACGGGACTTGCTTTGTAATTAAATATAATTTTAGAATGTTATTGATGAATTATTCGCAATCACTGTCCCGTAATTCTGCTTTCCCCAAGGGCGGATTATTAATGATCACGACAAAGAGCCAGTTTCGTGTTCCAACTGTTGCACCAGCAGCAATCGGTTTGTTTTTCTCCAGCTTTCAGTATTCCCGGTACAATGCTTCTCCGTTAAAAGGGCTTCATTCACAGACAATGACCGCGATTAGAACAAGCCTCTGTCTTCGCATTTGTCCACGGTTCCTGCAGTCCCGACTGGGATCGACTCTCTCAGGCGATATTCTCCTCCGATTTCGGCACCTGCGATTTATATTTCTCCTCTTCAGAGGTACTCTGCATGAATTCCACGCATTCCCTTTCGGTCGGAGGCGAAGAGAATTCGGAAAGAAAGGAAAACTGCGAAAAATTAATGAATATATTCGCCGGGAATATTTTCAGGCCCCGGTATGAAACTGATAAATGAAGACGCATCATCTTCCCTGCTCTCGCAAGCTTTTCCATAACTAAAATTCCCATTCCGGAAATGAGTTTCACGCAGTGGCGACGGCTGACTGCCTCCACTTCGGACCATGCGATGCCAGCAACCGTCACTGGAACATTAATCAAATTTTGCGAATCCGGATAGACAGAGGAAGAGGTTCAGGATTTAAAACTGAATTTAAAAAAGAACCCGCAACTCTCGTGTCTCAGTAGAAACATGTTAAGAAGTCAATGTTGAAGTAATCGGGGCCATTATAGGGGAGATAATTGTGAAAATGAGAAAGCCTTCAAGACGCGGGGGTGACACAAAACTGGCCACTGTCGCAAGCTGTCATTTAATTAAAAAAACTACCCAAAACACGGAAGGCACCCGATTTCAGCGTTGCCACAACCCGAGATCTGTCATCCGAAAGTAAGGGGTGATTAAAAGCAAATCTTTTCCTGTTGCCGTTTCTCCATGGAGGCTGAGATGCTGCGGCCGAGCACCGTTGTTTAACCGAAGGAATCCAAATTGGCGCAAATCAAAAATGTTTTTTTCTCGGGGGAAATCGCTGTGGCAACTCGTAAAGCGTAATATCTTACCAAGGAAAAACTGTCGTCACTTAAAAGAATTCCCGGGACAAATTATCAAAATGTCGAATCACTGCTGCTAAAATAAACTTTTTCGACGTCCTGGAGTCAAATTAACGACACGAACTTCGCGTTTAACGTTCCCCGGGGATTCCCCATCTTTGGATTTTTAACGTCTCGGAGAAGCTCAACTTGTCCTCCATCAGAAGGGCCCAATTCCTTTTGTTTTATCTGAAAATGCTGCCTCTTTCTCATGTAATCTAATAAAATTCAAATTGGAATTCACTTTCGACTGAAAATATTTATACTCGCTCTGACAGGAGAAAATTTTAATTTTTCCTAAATTAATCGGCACCGAATTTTAAATTTGTCTTGCCTGTTAATCAAATCCGTCATAAAAGTGATATTTTGCCAGAATTCTCCGTCAATTTGCTAACGTGAAACCAGAAAATCCACGGTGATCTAAAATGAGGAGCCCTTCGACCAGTGTTTTCAGTTTTTACCCATCAACTCTCAATTCCTTTTGCTCCCATACAAAGACCGTACCGAAGCTGTGAATCTTTTCCGATTTTTTTTTCCTACATTAATTCCTTAGATTGCCGTGTTCGCATCTCATCCAGTGTCCCATTTAGTTGATCTTCCGATTTTTCGAGATTAATTCCCTTTGTTCCCCAATCATCGATACTTTTGTTCGCCAAACTCTGCAAATCTCCTTTCTTTCTCCATCTTAATTTGATCTATTTGAGAAACGAGACGTCAAACATGAAAATTTCCTCAACGCTTTCAAAAAGCTTTGAACGTCAAAAAAATTCCCCTTTATGTTTCCCATTTTCATTCTGCATCTTGGGAGGAAATAATTTAAAACAAAAATTTGCTCACGGCTTTTAAAACAGTTTGCTGCAGTTACACAAACAAAGAAAAAAAAGAATCGATAAGGAAATAGATGCAAAGATCTCTTGAGGAAGGTTTCACAGAGGGCAAAAATAAACTTTATCCTACTTGGTTAATCCTTTCGAGTTCTTATTTTTTCAATCCTACATTCTTGAAAGAAGTGCCTTATACTGCTTTGTGCAGGGTTGTTTTTGTTAAAACTTGGATTGAAGAATGTTATTTGATAAGTTTTTTTTACTGCAACTCAGATCAACTAAAGCAAATTCTTGTACGAAACAGGCATACAAAAGACTTTCATGATTTTCAAATTTTTTCGCCATAAAGAAACATGAGAAGTAAGCGTTCATTCTCTGTCGGAAGCATTTCCAAAGTAAATGGCTTCGGTCAAGCAGATTTGAGGCATATTCGTGCTGTTTTGCAACTTAATTGTCGCGCAAAATTTTCAAGTTTGATTGTTATTTATGCCGACATATCGGATTTTACGTTAGCCGAAAAGGACAAGAGCTCTCGACCGATCGGCGTAATTGCTGATAGAAGTGTTTTCTTCCTCTGTTGTAATTTCTGAACTTGGCAATCGCCATGAACGCACAAAAGTTTTACATGGTGCTCTTGGAGATTTTTCAGTCCTCGGTGTTAATTAGAGAATTCAAATCGGAATTTCTTTTTCACCTTTTAAGAAACTAATTAAAGCTAAACTTAAGTCCGACCACGTTTTCCATTAATTTTTCAGCTTCCCCGTCATTCATCTGCCTCTGATAATTCCGAACATGGATGGAGCTTTCGGTGCCGCTCTCGTTTTAAAATTTATGATTCTCCATTCAGATAGTTCAGTTTGTACTCCCTTCAAGATTAATCATCCTTATTGATCGCAATCGCTCTCGCCGAAGGCATGCCCGAGAAAGTGATTTTCGGAACTTCCGCCGGCGACTTTTTGCTGCCGGCACAAGATAAACCCTTTCTCAGATAGTCGAAGGGCTTTAATTAAGCAAAAGACAAATAACAATAGCGAGATGTTTATTTTCTTTGTGGGTAACTAAGTTTTGGGTACACTTATTGAGGAATAATGCCTCTTCGGCCCTCGTTCCCGAATTTAAATAAGAAGTTTAATTGGCGAAGTTCATCTATCAGAAAATACCCTGCTAAAACCAAAAGATCTTTCTCTACCGTTCAGTGTATAAATCACGAATTCAGATCTACATTTAACACGCCGAAACACTTTAACGCAGAATTTTTAGAATCCTAAACAATCGGAAAAATTTGAGTTATGTAAACTAAAATAGGAAAGGTATAATTTGCTGTGACATACAAATGAATCGAAATGATTGTAACATTTACGTGGAAAATGCTGTGATCTATGAAGTTATTCCAACCTGAGTCAATGATTTGGTCACGTAGAGGACGATGTCGTGCAATGTAACAAATTGAAGGTATGTAGGCAGTTGTCGGTGCATCCAAGACAGGTAGTTTCCGAACGGAGATCTTAAACCGAAGACCGAAGACTGTCCTGTGAAGAATCTATTTTCGTACTTAAAAAATGTAGGTTATGTTTTGTTGTTATTATTATGTGATGGAAAGGGATTTTTTTTTTTTTTTATTTATAAAAGCGGATTGCATTTCATTAAGACAAAGCACGAGTGACATTTAGCATGTGCATTTGATGAGAAAAGCGCAATGCCGTATGCAAAAACCGAAAAATTTTTCGGAAAACAGCAGGCGAAATAACCACAGGAACTCCTGAAAAAGTAAGGAAGATAGTTTTGCGGATTATTTTCGATCCTTAACTTGAATTGAAATTTGCCAAGGGAACTTTTACTGGAAATCATAATGAAGCAATGTGGGGAAACGAATTGCACTTTATGGACGATTTGCAATTTTAATAGGAGCGACAGGAAAACGACTTCGGTGAACCCGGAGCTAACAAAACGATTTTCAACGACCGAAACATAAATTTATATATTTATATACGTAACCGTTGAATACGCCTTTATATCTTTTTTTTTCTTAACGTCATTAGACTTAGTTAATCCACGTTTCGATGTTAGATGTACCTTACGTGCAAAATTAATGCCCTCGATTACTTTGAGGGTAAGCAAACCGCGAGAAGGAAAGTCTTCAGTCAAGACTATGAATTTATCTCAATTAACGCTAAAATCTGCTCTCTGGATGTAGCAGTTTTCCGTTGGAGGGAAAAAAGCTTGAAGATTAGTTTAAGTTACTGAAGAGGCTAACTCCGGTAATTAAAAAGATGGGAAAATTCTTTTTAATTATTCACATTTCACTCTTAATGCAAGCGGCAGGCAGCTTCGGGGATGCGAAATTACGCTCTCGCAATGCCCCGGTGCTTGCTGCACTGTTTTAGCGTTCCGCGAGAAATTTTTCTCCAAGTCGCGCCCCGCGCGATCTCGAAGCGGGCCCCAAGCACATGCCGGAGACGAGAGCAGCGCCGTGAAAACCGGACGAGGTGCATCACGCAGTGACGTGCGGGGTCCGAATCGCATGCACTGCGTTGGGAAAGCGGAGGAAAAACAGAAAATTTCAAGCTCAAGCTTTAAAATAAAGATTAAATTTTCGAAATTAACAAGCTCAGCGGGCTTTGTCCGGAAGAAATTGAAGGAAAGTTTCTCCGTCCCAGTTCCCTTTGCCACAGCGATAAAGAGCATCGCATCGGGAGATTTTTAGCCTCTTCTCTCAATCCTTGAAATCGCTTCCCTGCTGTAGCTTTCCAGAAAAGTTTTCTTCCTGAAGAATTTTCACGGTATTTGCCCTCAAAAACTCGATCGCAAGCGAGCCGAAGATGATAAAGAAAATTCCTGGGATAAATAAAAAGGAAAAATTTTAACGGGGGGGGAAATGTTCCGGCAAAATGAATCACTGTTTCCATCTAAGAAACAAACTAAATTAATGCTTAAGGTCCTGTATAAAATAAATTTTTTTTTTATTTATTGCTTTTAATATAAATTTTTAATGTAAATCATTAAATTATTTTGGTTTCTCTACGGAAGGAATAATGGAATTCTTTCTTTTGACCTTAACAATAACCTAATAATCTTTATTTTACGTCGATTAAACGATATTTTCGTCGTTTCTCCAGACAAACCTTCTCTAGGGACTAAATTAAATCCATCTTCGAGGAGTAACAATTCAGCGATGATTGCCGAATAAAAGAAGATAAACGAGGAGTTAATTCATTGACACGTCAACGAAATTCAGAATTAAATAATTCACTTTGGATCCCGAATTAGAGTTTTATTATTCGCGATTGTTCCCGTCTTTGCACTTTTCGATGTGGCGCGAAAATTCGTCCATCTTTCCATCGGACTGTTTTTTTTTTTTTTTTCCCCCACTTTGAGTGCATGGGGCCATCGACTGTCGCAACGTCGATTCCACGTGTCCCAAACCACGAGGGACTCGCTGTTGCGGTTTGCTTTTGCGGCGACAAACAAACCTGGAAGGACCTTACAAAAAAAAAAAAAAATCACTCCGACCAAATTTGCAAATGAATTACACGCACCATGTGGGCAGACAAATGTTGAATGCTGCGTTTCCGGGGGTGCGCTGCGAAAATGGACGGTGCCCGAGAATTTTTTTTCCAGATTTTTCCGGGACAGGCAAAAGCGACAAAACCACGCCAATTATTCATTCTCAAAAGGACAACTGATCCACTCTGCACGAACTGCTTTCTGCAAAAACGCTGTTTTTGCGTTTTCGCTTTCCAGGCCGCGACCCCCAAATATCGAAATCTCTAACGTCGAATGCTTAAAGCCGAACCCGGTGCTACAATTTAGATTTCCACATTTAATTTCGATTCAAAAATGCAAAAGTCGCACAAATTCGCTTCAAGTCCGGACGCTTTTCCTTCTTGGGCAAATGTCATGAATGTGATTAAATTTCGTTTCGCACCTCAATCTCGTGATACGTTAAAAGATTAAATCACAAAGTTAGCCGGGATATTTTTATAAACGCCTTCGGAACCGTTGCGAGAGAGCTTTTATGAAAACGCGTCGTGCAGCTTTAATTGGGGTAACACAATTTAATCGGGGAAAGCGCGAGGGGAGTCCTTAGGGAACGTTTCAGCGGGAGAGAAAATCAATTCTGCAATTAAGACAATAACGTGGAATTTGTTATAAAGTCTCACGAAAAAGCGAAAACAATGCATTAAAAACGCTACAAAGTGAGGCATAAAATTTAACTTTATGTTAATCCTGAAAATTCCGGGATCTTTTTAGGCGCGATCGCAAGATACGTAAAAAGCTCCCGCTCGAGTACCGCGCCCAGTTTCATTTCGTTAAAATAACCGATAATGTAAAATTATAAGTAATCTTTCACCATTATTCGCTTCATAATTCGCGCCAAAACGAGGGGATGCTCGGTCTTTAATAATGGCCAGGGAAATGCAGCCCTTACGAAACCCGCGGGATTGATGTGCACGAGAGACGGCAAGCGAAGCAGTCGCTGGGACGCGAGCAACGTACGGAAATTCGCTGTCAGACGAGACCTGTAAAATATCAGGATCTAAATTTCCCTGACACGAGAATGTGCCATTTTAAAAAGATCGGTTCAAAAACTAAGGCTTCCTTATTTAGCTGCTGCCCCGGTCAAATTGCCATTTATTACACGGTGGATCGCGGCAGAGTTTCCTGATGGAAATCCAGCCGCTTTGAAAAGGGTAAATCCAGTTACGTTTCTAAACGACAAAAGGTAAAGGCGTGACACAAATAGCAAAGCTTTCCGCAGCTTTTAATCTTTTTTTTTTTTTTTTTTTTGGATTTTTAAATTTTAACTTTCCCGAACTTTTTCCGCTAAGCCGTCCCCGGATCAGCAAATGAACGCTTGCCACGCCGCCGCATTTAAGGGCCGTAAAATACCCTGTAATAATCCGCGGAAAAAAACGTCATTGCGGCCCGTGCAAAGAACGAAAGATCCGTCGCCGCTTTTATCATGTACAGTAAGAATATTCGGGAAAAGGTTGCGATGGCGCCGAGCCTACCGTAAGGATGCGCGTAGCCTTTCGCCTCTTTTAGGTAGCCGATTGTCAGCCACTCCAGTTGCGACCGATTTAACATTTACTGCTTTTTGGCCCTCGCAGTCGTCCGCCACCGTTTCGACGAGCTTCCGAGAGCATGTCGTGGAATCACCGCCTTAGTAGAAAGTTATGCGTCAGCATGTTCTCCACGCATGTGGCAAGGGGTGCGCAGAGAAGGATTATTCGACAATCTCTCGGCCTCCGCACGCAGCATTATGCCGCTGCGGACCGCAAAAACTGTGACGATTCTGGTCGTCGTCGAATTAATCTGCGTTATTCACTGCCGTGAATTTTGACTAAACAAAAATGGTTCGCGCTGCCGAAAACCAGACGAATTAAATTCGAATAGTGAAAGATAATATCGGGTAATCTGCCGAAAGAGTTGCAGGAGAGCGACCGAGGATTTAAAATGGATGTGATGAGAAATGTAACCGATGATTTATCACCAAGGGCCTCGGTTTCTTTGTCGGGGTGAAACATTTGTGTGGAGGTGAAAAGACGGGAAATTTGGGAAGGAAGAAAGCTTCCCCTGGAATTCTCTGCTGAAATAGAATTCAGCAAGTAGGTCAGACACGAAAACGGTTCGATAAAATGTCTCGGAGAGAGCGCAAGCTCCTTTTATAAATGCAACTTAAACCAAGTGGCTAAAGACCTGTTGCGTCCACGATTTATTTATTCTTTTGCACCCTTTAAAATATTGGCATTAACAGGTTAAAGCAGGGGATGTCTGCAACACGTTTGGAAAGTCTCGCGCATTGAAGTTTTCAATTTCGGAATCTGTTTAACTGCACTTAACTGACATTGCCTGGAGACCATTAAGGCAACGACCTGTACCGGCCATGCAAAACATAATCAGTTTTTATTATTCCCCGATGACTTAATGACTTCTTATGTAATGAATTTCAACTCGGCGGGGAAAATTTTAAATGAACATGAAACGGACCCATGACGGGAGACGTTTGTGAATTATTTAATCCATCTTAGGACAATTCACAGAAAGACGAAGGGATGTGCAAGATAAAAGACGCAATGATGTGGTTTACGGCCAAAAAATTCAAAACCAAAGATGTGAAATGCAAAAGAATTGAGTGCAGCAACTCTCTCTAAGTTTCGGACAAATCGCCATATCGTGGACGGAGGCCACTGGATACGCCACTGATCGCGGGACGTCGAAATAAAAATCTTTTTTTTTTTTTTTACCGGGACCAGGAGCGTGTCCCGCAGCCTTCGCTGTAAAAAATTCCTGCACTCCGACAGCTTCCTTTGCAGATTTTCCTTTTACCCTTGGCACTAGTCTGTTATGGGAGAAGAGTTGCGCTGAAGGGGTGTGAATTGAAAATGTGAGGAAAGGAAATAAGATTTTCCTTTTTCAACTTAAAAATCAGCGTTAAAAGAAACACGGGAAATTTTTTTATTACTAAAAATAATTTTTTTTTTTTAAGATCACTGATAAAAATATTCTCCCACAGACTTACTTGGGGATTTTTCGCAATGAGGAAAATTATTTTATTCTCGAAAGAGGAAAGAAAATTTATTAAAAACTCAAGTTTTTTTTGGGAAATTTTTTCGATTCAGATCCTTCCCTGAACCGGGCAGCACACTGTCTGAAAAACAAAATTGCAAGTGCAGAATAACGTGTAATTAATGATACTTTGACGGACTGGATGGGTCAGTCCCTTATATTCGGTGTGCATACTTAATGAACAGGGACAAAAAGTTTTTCCTCTCGTTGAAAAAGAGCGGAATATCATTCATTATCCTTATTTAATGACTTAACGAGATCTTAAAAGAATGTTTTTTTAATAATTCGATAAAATTGAGTCAAAAATTTGATCCCATAAAAGAGAGTTCCTTGCGACACGCAAAAGTGCGTCTTTATGGTTATGAAAAACCGAAATGGCTCCAACAGCACTTGAATTTCGATAGAGAAAAATCAATTAGATGTGAGAAAAAAAGACATGACATGGTTGGTCCAGTCTCAGGCGAAATCAAACGAAACTAAATGATATTTAACTCTCGGAGTTGATCTTTCGTGTTTGTTTGGTATAAGCTTAAAGGGTCATCATCAGTCGAATGCGCTTTTTTTTTTTATTCCTTAAAGTTAACCATAAATATATACTTGTTGTTGCTGCTTATGATATGAAAAAATAAAAAAATAAAATAAAATAAAATATCTATACCAAGAAGGTTTATGAAATATTAATTAAAAATAAATTAAATTAAAATTTATTAATCAAAATAATATTAAATCCCTTTCTCCTTTAATTGTGTTTTATCCAAAGTAAATCCACGAAAATTATCGTTTGGCAGCAAAAAGATTCTAAATAAAGTGTCGTAAAATCTATCGTTACTGTTATGATGCGGTGCGAGTTGGGAAAGTATTAAGTGTGGATTAATGCGAATTTTTTAAGCAGCTCATTTCACCATGTACAAATTTTCAGCAATAAAACTTTTTTTGTCAAAACTGCCCTAATTTGAATGACAAAAGCCTAGAGCCTAAAACTTTGGAGGCCTCCGGGTGCAATTCGAAGCTGAACAACCTGAATTCCGGACAATGTGCAGATTTTGTAAATATAAAGCATCTTTCTTGAGCGGTGCAAATGTAATGACCGCCTCGGTAGTGAACGGAATGAACACAGGAATTGGTATATTTTAAACTAAACAGTTCAACTTTAACATATTTTATCAAACACAATTAGTATTATTTTTCATTACAAAAGTTTTAGTCAAAATTATTGCTACAACTCTTTTCCAGGGCATTCAAATAACAGCGTTTCTAAAACCGACTGACCAAATTTCATCATTTTAGGGCGAATCCAAAATTGGACAATTGTAAATTGATGCGAAGAAATCATTTGTTATACCGTTTGTAATTCCACCGGTTCGGTTTCAGTCATGAATATCGGTTTCTCAACATAAATATGTTTCAAGATGCAGAAATTTCATTTATTTTGCATTCGGGTTAAAAAACCGCAGGCATCGTCAAAAGGACCTGGTCAATCCCGATTTTCTCATTTTAGATGGCTCTCGGAAATATGAAAGAAAATGTCAAAGAATTCAAAAATTTGATGCGTTAACAGAGCCGAAATTTCTCTTTTCTAGAACATTCCAATTCATATGTGATTTTTCTTTGTACCTTAGAAATTCTACGCTTTTTTGCTTGACTAAATCCAAGTCCATAGCAATTTTGCTGCCTTTTATGGATTTATGAAAAAAATCTGTCCTGATTCTTTTATGCGATCGGATTTTGATTTTGACACTTTTACATAACAATGATACCGAGAAGGGGTTTTGCTCCAGGGAAACTATCACACAATAAGATATTGTACCGCGGCAGTGACCATATTTGATCCTCACTTTGTTCTTCATAATTGTAGATGGTATTAATTGCATTTTACACTTATCGCCCATCCCTGAATTTTGCGGGGATGAAAGCTCATTTAATTCGACCAGGTTCGAGAGACCCATCTTTTTTTTTTTGCGAAATGCCATATTTTATTTTCCAAACCTATTCAGCTTTTTTTTTTTTTTTTTTTTCACTCGATGGAGCTTTGTTCGTGCAACAATGAAGAAAAAGCATTGTTCTGCAGGGGAGGAAAATGACGTCTGTTAAAAAAGAGAAAAAAGTCAAGACCCTGATGATGAAAGTTTCTCCCTTCGACAAGTTTGCTTCTGCCTCTGCCTTTTCCCTAGCAGTTTTCTTCCAATACGCAGGATCGATTCAAACTGACAAGAATTTTCCGACTTTCACCAGCAAGAATAGAACAATCTGTAAACCTTTTAGGTTCTCCGGGGGGGCATAGAAGAAACTTTACCAAACCAAAAGTCATGTCTTTCCCTGGAGCCACGTTTAGAATTCTCACTCGTCCTCGACTAACCTCTTTACTATATTTCTTCTCTTCTCACAGATTTCCATTGGGCGATCATTGCCGCGTTATGTTTAAGCAACGTCCTTTTTTTTTGCTTTCTTTAAATTTCCTCATTGCTTTTCCTCTCATTGCAGATTTTTTCCGCGACGGTGCCAATCTCAAATGTGTATAACCTACGTCCATAAGTTAGAATGCACTCGTTACATTCAACATGCTGCTCCCGTAATCTGATACGTAATTTAAACATATTATCGTTTTTACTTTGGACATTAAGCCCTTTCAAAGGAAAACTATTCGGCTTCGGTTATCAAGATTTCTCTCCCGTTCCTTGAGGAGGAAATGGAAAATGCAAAGAATATTGTAATTAAGAAAATTGTCCGGCAGATGACTTGGCCGGCCTGATCCGATGAATGGCGCATTTCGCCCGGCGAATATCCCTGAAATGAGCAGAACCTCCCTGGGGTTGCCAGTTGAACCTACCTAATCAGAGGCTGATTGCGCTTTTTTCTTTTCCAGTGGAACGAAAGCAATGAGAAACAGCTCAAGCTGAACGATCTCGATTTCAGCGCCTCGGGATTTTTCACTTGCACCATCTCCATGGAGAGGCCAATTTACACCAAGGAATCCGCACCGGTCGACCTGACAATCATAGGCGAGTATTAGCCGATGTCGCCCATTCTCGGTCTCCGCAAATGCGCCCGAGCTTTTTTATTTTTTTTTTTTAATCTTCCTCTCTTTTCTTTTCCCCGACAGAAAAGCAAAAAGATGATCCTCAGATTGTTGTGCGGAAGGCCGCTTACTCCGTCGGGGAGGTTCTCGAACTGAACTGCACATCAGAACCTGCGAGACCCGCTCCTGCCGTCACTTGGTTGCTGAACGGAAAAGAGGTAGGTGGCGATCCTTTTCATTTTCTTTCCGGCTACGTGGCAAGCGGGCCTTCTCGAATCTCAGTACCGCGGGTAATTTTTCCACAAGTCCAGGATCCGATGCGAAAACAAAAATCGAAAAAGCTTAGACGAGATTTTTGGGAAATCAGAGAGACATGTTCGAATTCAAATTTTCGGGAATCCGTCTAAAATCAACATCCTTCCCACAAAGAACGTTATTAAAAGAGATGGAAGTTTTTTTTTTCCCCCGCCGTGCGCTTTTCGGCAGGCAGAAGAAAAACCATCTTACATTTAGCTGAAATTGATGCCACGAGTCGGACCTGAACTCAATTTTGGCGAGTAAACCTTTCATTTAGAATCTCCTTTAAAGGTTCGCTTCTCGGAGCCAACAGTGTTATAATTGTAAAAATTCAGTCAAAAGTACGTTTCCTGAGTCGGGGTGATGTTTGAGTTTATTACGTAGAGTAAATATTGAAATTGGCAGAAAATTTTGTTTTAAAAGATGAAAAATTATGCATTTCTTGCAGAAAAACTGCGATTAAATTGAGGTTTAATGACATCACGGAAATCAAACAACTCCTGATTGGTAAAAACCGAACAACGTCATAAATTTAACCTTACACGTAACTTTTGTGCTTGTTTATCGCCTTTGCTAATGTCAAAAACTTGAGGCTCAAAATAAATTTTTAATTTCTAGTGCTCTCCCGAAAATTTCCACATTTCTAAACCACATTCGCTGCCTTTTTATAACTTCCCCGCAATAATCGGCTTGGCACATTCAACTCGATTGTTCGCGATTGGAGGAGACATTTGCCACGAGTGGGTTATGTTCAACGGGAGACATCATCGGATTATGGGAAAATTATTTTCGTCCGGTCAAACGATTGATTTCAACTGCGCGGTTCGTTGGGTCCGAAACCACCGGGAAATCGTGGCAGGAGTCAAGTTTGGCGGGCCTGTTTTGAAACCAAAACTTTTGCTTTCCGGACTTATCCACGTTCTTTGCATGTCACAAAATGGGGAAAAGTAAAATGAGGAGGAGGGGAAAACCTTTTCGGAACACCATGTATTAGTCTAAAAACGACAGGGATTTCGTGCTGTAGTTTTTTTTTTTTGAATTCCCAATAGCGGCGTGAAAATTGAATTGAATAAAATACGTGATATTTCTCCAGGACGTCGCATTAGGTAACATTTACCTGACTTCACACGAAGAGACAGAATACGGTTCTGAGGCAAATTTTCATTTCTTACATGAACAAACTCAATGAGTAAGGATAATTCTCGACTTTGTATACATAACGAAAGAGACCGGGCTTCCTTAACCCGCGGAGAACCGTCGCAAATTTAAACATAAATTTCCCCGCTTTGCTCCATGCTTCTTCCACGTTAGTAATTTCACAATACTAATGCTCCCATGCGAAAAATGCGATACCGGTTTAAGGCGCCGATGGAAAAATGAAAAATTTCATTGAGAGGAACGAGCAAGTGTGCAAAGTTTAAAAAGAATGGAAAATGGAGCATTGTATCAAACTCATAAAAGTTAAAACTTTTTTTCGCTGCTATTCTCAGAGGGACGTTATTTAACTAAGATGAAGGAGAGAAACCTTTTTTTCCCGTTCTTAAAAACGAAATTCACCTTATTTTCCTTACTTAAGCGAAGGCTCTTTTACGGAGCCTCTGACATAAAATTACGTTACCCGGATAAATCTATGTGGGCCGCTTTTACCCGGAAAATTATTTACAAGAAATGTTCGCTCTCTCGAAATGACAAACAAATATTTTGCTGTAGGAAAATAAAAAAGGTTGCCTTCGCTTCCGAGTTTCCACCCATGCAGCACCAGCCCGAAAAATAAAAGTTATGTCAAATTTCGAAGCTGTTATTTAGTGTCACGTCAGTATATTTGTGACTGTCTTCGTTTTTCCTGCTCTCGTTCCCACGCTAACATTGGTCTTCAGTGGGCAAGCGTTACAACTTTTTCCAGGTTTTACATGTATATATTTTAAATGCATGATAAGTTAAACAAAGATCAAAAGCACCAAAATTTAATATTTTCTCTGGATATGGATGGAGTACACGTGTTTGTATTTATCCCATATCTTTACACATTAGCGTAATAAATATAAAGATAAATTCAGGCACTAACCCTCTGCGGTTCTCATTCCTGGGCAAATAAAAAAGAAGACAAGGAAGACAAGAGTAATGTCTTGTCGAAAATGCTTTACCCTAATCTTCATTACCTTTATTTTATGTCCGCGGTCAAATCTTTTTATGCTTAATAAAGGTACGATTGTAAATTTAGATTGAAAGGTAAACAACGGTTCGCTGCTGTCGGCTGTCGTCGTTTTACGTTTATTATCTGCGTTTGATATAAATACTCTTGAAATTTAATTTATATAATATATATATATTATTGAATTATTACTATGGCGTCGAACGCGATGGAAAAATGCGTTTGCCAAATTCTGCTAAAAATGACATGCTCACATATCAAGAAACGTCCAAAACTCAATCTTGCATTCACGATTTTGATCAGAACGATATTAGATAACATAATAATAAAGGATTATAAATAAATAATAATAAAGGGTTATGATAATGAGAAAGGGCTAAATCGAGTTATGCACTTACAGTTTGATGATCTCACGAGGCACATTTTACATAACTTTGTTCTCTTTTCTAATTGTGGTTTCAGCAAGTTATCATTCGGCATTAAACTCGTTCGAAAGGGAAGACAACATTTTTGAAGCACGGATCCCTTTTTTAATGATATACATTCGGAGAAGGGCGGCTCTTTTAAGGATTTTCGATTTACAAAGTTCATTAGGCGAATGAAAGGAGCCGCAGAGAAATTATCTGAGCAGAAAAATCGGAAATCAATATCCGCTTTATAGTTGCGGTATCTTGATCAGTTTCCACAAAACGGATAAGAAAAGTCGGGAAGCTCATGAAAATAAACCGGAAAGAAAAAGTTGAAGTTTTTCTTTTTTTCCGATGAACACAAAATTGTTAAGGGCTGAACTTGTAAAACTTTAAAAATGCAACTGAAAAAAGCAAAATGGTCTTGCCGAGCTTATATGCAATCAATAATAACCCAGGGGGGAAAAAAAAAGTGAGCAATTTTTACCGTGGACCGTCTTAGCGGATCGACTTGTTGCAAAGGTTCCGAAGGCAACAGAAACCATTTGAGCCGTTGCTTCCGCGCAGCCTCTTAAGATTTTCTGCATTCCCGTCGTTGCCCAGGACATTTTTTTTAAATTCATGAATTACGCCCGGAAAAACGTAGCCGCGGTAATTCCAAGCTATTTGATCAATTGAAAAACAGCATTCAGAATCAGCAGGCGACGTTTTTAACTTTCTTGATTTATCGAAAAAGTTTCGTGCTCCCTAGGAATAATTCACCATGCTTCGCAAGGATCTGCTCCCGAATCAATATTAACCGTAGCCATTTCTTCTCTCCATGGCTTCTGAGCAGCGGCCCAGGATCCTTTGATATTTCTTTTTTTGATATGCTAAAAAGGAAATGAAACAGGTTGCCCGCCATGCTTAAACAATCATGTTAAAACTTGTCTCGAATCCTACAGCGCTGCTTGTACCTGAATTTTAACACGAGCCGCTGTCATGAACTCGCGATGTTTTATTTCTGAAGAAGTAAAGCTGCTGAGCGGCATGAATGAATTGCGCCCGAAACGTTCGCGACTTGATTACCGATTTTTCACATTAATCAGGAGCAAAGCTGTAAATTACGACGTTCCTTATGAATAGCAAATTTTTCTTCCAGCAGCGAAAATGATCACCACCAAGAAACTCAAACCGCTCCTTCGGCCGGAATCAGCACTTCGAAATCAAATATTGCCAATCTGTTGCCGATACGAAGCACATGCTTTTCAATCTATTCATATTTTATTAGGAATCTCATTCCTGCCACGTGAAGTTTCAGTCCTAACGTTAAAAGCTTCTGAATTTTAATTCTCTCACGGTTTGAATACCCGTGAATATCTATGATTATAGTGAGGTACCGTATATTTGTGAGAAACGTCTAAGAAAGTAGTCAGCTTCACGAAGGCAAGGGAATGAACAATTCTGATTTTTTTCGGAGTGGTTGTATCAGAACTAACATAATTAATATTAAATCTTTTTCCGATGTTCAAACAACATTATCTTCTTATAATGGCCAACGAAAAATAAAACCGAAATTTTTCTCCCTCTCCGCCAAAGCTGTTGTTTGATGTCTTTATTTCTGTTTTTCCTGAAGAAACTGCAATTTTCGTCGTCAAGAAGACAATTCGATTTTCAGTAAATGAACTTTTTTTTAAACTCAATTTCGCCGTCATTCATATTGCAAATAAAATGTTTTTAAGCTACAAACAATATGCTAAAAATTAAGCTGTCTGACTTAATTTAAAATTCTTCGCAAGCGAAGGAAAATGAAGTTGCCTCGTCAAAAGGTTTGCCTTTTTTTACCATTTTCACTCTGCCTTAGATGAGCTCCGATTCATCGTTCGCATCAAGTAGCTATCGGAAAAATGGACATCTTTTGCACGCTTTTTTACTTGTGTCTTGCCCGAGAAGGTGCCTTTCGTTTCTCGAAACAAATCTTCATTGTGAACGTTGATTATTTTAGCGAAGAAATGTTCTTAAAATCATTGCTGGAGCGTTGGAAAATTAAACGCGAAAGAAAAAACAGTTTTCCTTGCCTTGGCATTCAAGCGTTGGAAAATTCAAAATTCTCGGCTCGCGAGAATTTTTTAAGCTTAGTCACCTTTAGGGTTATTAACTGCCTCTCAAAAAAATGAACGGAACTTACACAACAGGAAAAATCTTAATAGATATAAAAAAATTCAGCAGCATCAGATCTAAAACTGATTGCCCCAGAGCTGTCAATTATAGTGTAATAAACAAATTTTCCATGCTTTAGCGTAAAATTTCACTTACATCGGCAGCCGATGCCAGGAATAACGACAGCAGAAAACGCTTTTGAGCTTACGTCTAAAATACATGGCAAAGTGATGGGAAATGACACCGGGGCGGTTATTCAAATACGAATGGGGGAAAGCCGTGACCTGTTACCGCAAAAGCAGGAAATTGAAGTGAAATCCGGTTTACCTTAGAACTGCAACTGAGAACTGTTATGTATTAATATTTAGTAGATGTAAGGAAGTTGTTAGGCGCGAAACTCTTTCCCTCAACTGCTTCGTTGAGGAATATCGGTACAGGAACACAAGATCTGCGAAGAACACATTCGCTTTGTATTACAGCAGCGCATTCGCTTTTAGCTTTACTGATTCCATTTGAAAGTTAAGTTCCGCATTCTTCTTACCGACGATTCATGCGAAATGTAGAAAAATCTTTTGTCTGACCAAGATATGTTCAAATTCTAGTTGACGTTTGAATTTTGCTGTTCCGAAAAATATCCATGCCGAAATCCTAAATAAAAATTTATCCCGCATGCCCTCTAGGCAAAGCTCAAATCCTGTTCTTAGGTGAGAAAGAGGTTCAGACAAATCGCCTTTACAGTTCATGCGTTCGAATTCGGTCGGTTGGCTGACCGGCAAGGTTTCGTTGTCTCACGTTTACGGTGGGTCTGATCTGCAGCAGATTGCAAGCACGTAAGATCCGCCTCGCACCTCAAGAGTGCGAATTCACATGAAAGATTCCCAGCAACACAAAATCGTCGACGAGGACGACAAGCCGCCTGTGAATATCGTCCACCATCCTCCCGCTGGAACTAGATGCAGACAGTACCCCATGCAGAAGGGAGCTCCGTACGAAAGCACGGAGGAGGCCACCGAAGCAATTCGAAGGCAAATCCATATCGAGATTCGGCAGTGGGCGATTCAGAAAATCGGAGGTTGTCTCAGGAATGATCGAGTGAGAGCGCTGTCTTGAAGCGCCATCGGCTGTCGATAACGAGCAGGAAATATTTCATCCCGTGCTGCATTTTTTGCAGTCAATCGACAATGCGAGGATTAATGGGCATCGCATCGGTGATATTTGATGGTACTGTGAAGCACCGGCAGCAGTTCAAGGCTCCGTATCCATTCGATAATGAGCTCTGCCCCGTCACCGTGAGGAGAGATGAGGACAAAACAATGTCGTACGCGATGCACAACACAGCCCTTGGACCAAATCCTGAGGAACACCGCAAAGATTTTGGACTATCGAATCGGACGAACTCGTCGGAAGACCCAACGATCGCAAATACCGAAGAATACGATGATCAAGATTCTCAAGCAATGCCGGTCAAAACGTGGTGCTAGCTAGCACCATTACGTTCCACGTGGCAGCACCCAAAACATTAGCAATGATTAAAGGGCGGGAACCTTCATCTTTTTGCGACGGGGAAAAACATCTAAGCACCCGCGCAGCAATCTGTGTCCCCTCGTGTGGCATTACAGTTGCGTTGACTAAAACCACCCCGATAATCTAACCTAACTTAATCAAACCGAACATTGGATCAAATACGGGAGTAAGCAGAAGAAAAAGCGAAATACATGAAAGTCTTTAACAGGCATTTTCACTGAAAAAATCAAGTGTCACAATACCGAAACTTCAACTAATTAAATCAAATAATTAACTCAATTTTGTTTCTGCATTGCAGAGCAATTTTCCTATTCCCGTAAACATCAATCCAATTGAGTAGAAAATAATTTTTTTTTTCCATGTTGAATCATTAACTTTGCATTACAAAATGAATAAAAAATTGTCCAAAAGGATTCTTTATTGTATTTGCTATGCATTAATCTTCACACACAGCCGCGAAACTTTTTTAATGGAAAACTTCAAATTTTCTCGGTTAGATGCTTAACCTGGGGCCATTTTCATTATTTACCACTAACAAAGCGCTAATGGCAGCTCTTACGTCATTATAAAAAAATAAATTTTCACGCTCAGGAACCCGACTTTTCCTCTGTTTACCCGTGCTACACCTTCCGATGTTGTCAAGTGTTCGCTTTTCTTAACTTCTTGCTGCATCGCATTATTTATCGGGGTGGTTTTCCGGCAGTTTTCAATCATAAAACTTTTTTCCGATGCACTCGCATGAATGAAACCGCACTATCATTTATCGATACGTGTGTCAGATGGGGTTTTCGTTTCTGGGTTGCTGCTCTTTGTGCATCCTGACAACTGACATTTCTCTCGATTTTATCTTTCTCTTTGACTCTTCAGCATTTTGCCCAAGAGTTTTTTTCCCTTCTCATTATTAATTTCAACACCATTTTCAACTCTCTCCAAGAATTACATTTACTGTTTCTTTTCCCCCTTTGCTTTTCACGCAAATGTCCACGTAACGCACAATAAACTAGATTATTAAAAGCGTTAATCAAAATTTATACTCGAATATAATTCAAAATGTTTATGAAAGCAATAGTGGATGATGACGTTTAAAATTAAATGTACCAAAACTTATCGCGATATATCAATATAAATCTGTTACATTGAAAAGAAAATAGTTTATAAAATATAAAATAAATGAAATTATATTAATACACGTAAGACAAAACAACATTAAAACATACTGGTAATTTTTCATAAACATATTCATTAATACAATATTCAAAGATATAATAGCTTAATTCATATCATTTGAAGTTTTAAATATAATTATTACATTTTAAATAAATAATAAATTTTTATTAATCGAATTAGATCATAAGATAATTTCACATTCTCTAGAGTGTTTGATAACATTCCAATATTTTATACAGCTAAAGTCATAAGTACATTTATTCCAAATTATAAAGCAATATTGAACTTTGTACATCTACTCTGATACATTAAGAACTTAACTTATCAATATTTTGTGTTTAATTAATAATTTAAACAAAGAGTTTTGCACAAGTTGTGGATGAGATTGTGAACATAAAAATTTTGAATGTTTCACGATTTTAAACAAATTCAAAAAATGTTTGATATTAGATAAATTGAATTTTAATTGAATTTTTAAATATGAGATTTTCTTTTATCAATGACAAAATTTTTTCTTATGCGAAGGAAATTACGTCCAACGGCAAACTTCTTTCGCGTTTAACCTCAAACGTGCAATGTTGGCAGTTAACAAATGGTAATGTTCAATAGATTCCGGGCAACGAACTTTACAAATTACATATGATAGCAGCAAAAAGGAAAAAGAAAGACTAATGTAGAAAAGACTAATGTAGATATATCAAAGGGTGCGCAGCGTCCGCTCTGGTTCCACATCAAACAACAGAAGGTTTTGATATTTCGTGAACGCGAATACATGGCTAGCTTCATATGATTAAAATCAAGCTTTTTTATGTTAGTTACATATTTTTAAGTTAGAAACCTTTGCAAACGTGATCACTGTATATGTCATGAAAATAATTTCCATATGAACATTGCTCTTTCGGATGAAATTATACTTTTTTCACTGCAGTAACAGCTTTTTTTTTTGTTTCTAGTTAGGTACATAAAGAATAATCGTGCTCCATTTTACCTTGTTAAATAATTTGTAGAGTGCATTAAATTTTACTTTATATCAAACCTGTGATAAGTTATTGGAAATATATAAAACTGACTTTAAAATTCGAAATTTGACAGAAATATAAGTTATGAAGATAATCGTCAACCAAGCATGTCTATATCTGAATATTCTGTATTGTTTTCTTTTTCCATTAAAACTTCAAATCCGAAGGATTTTCCAAAATTGCAATTATTAAAATACTGAACTGCATTAATTGTATAAATATGGTTTTAATGATTTTATGGAAAAGTTTTTCCAACTTTCAAACTGCAACTTCATTAATCAAAAGCAGGCGAATGTTATTAAATAATCCAAGTATGTTTATTAAATAAATTTTTTACGCATATTGATTGCTTTCTGTTTTGGGTAAAAACTGCTTAATGATCAATGAAGATTCATTGAAGTTTATACTGCAGTTATAAATTTTTTGTATCATCATTGTTCATCATACATAATATGATGTAGATTAAACTCTTTACTATGAAAAATGGGTAAACAAATATTCGTCAATAACTTGAATCCTATGCTGGTACTTTGTCGTCTGGTTGTGGTTCCGATGACTCTTGGGGTTCCTTATCTGTCTGTACCTTCATTGCAGCATCCATCTGATATTCTTCCGGGACAGTCTTGTGTTTCTGCAATCTTTCCTCCATATCCGCTCGAAACGATTCTACCTCCCGCCAATAGTTTGCCTCAGCCTTTGCAATTTCCTCCTGAACCGGATTTGGTTCTCCTTCCGCAGCAACCTCTCCCTTATTTTCTTGCGCTTCTGTTAATTCCAGTTTTTCTGCTAATTTCATGCGAGCCCTCTCTTCGGATTCATGCTGCTCCTTCAGCTTCGTTGCATACTTCAACCTTATTTCCCTGTTTCTACTTTCCAATATTTTCTCCCTTCGGCTTTCCCTCTCAAACATTGCATTAAGGAAAAACTTATCGTTTTTCGAACTTGTTATTAAATCCTCTGAAAACTGGACAATGGAGCAAGTTCCACTCTTATCACCAACCACAACGAATTCGCCTTCCTCCTGCACTCGTAATGTTGTCAACTGATATTCTCCCATTTGTATAGATAAGAGCGGACCCCTTTGCTCCTGCAGCAGGTCCCAGATATCGAGCATGCCATCAGACCTGGCCAGGTAAAAAGCTGAATACCTGCATGGGTTCCACGCCCCGCAGGTCAGTGTTTGCCTATGGTTGTTGGTCCACATGATGGCTGATTCTTTGCAGTCTTCCGACCATATTCTGGCCGTCCAGTCGCCGACGACCAAGAAACATTTGGAAAATGCGTGGTTTCTTTCAACTGAATATATCGGCCCGAAATGTGACTTTATTATCCACGGTAGCTTTTCTGATAAGTTTGTACCTTTCCTGTTACCGCACATGACAAATCCAGTTTCCGTGCCGACCAAATACTTTGCGGGGATGTTCGGATCGTATTCAAGACACGACGGCGAATATGCCTTCATCAGACTCGGCTCATCCTTCGAAACGTCCAGTATTATTTGGTCTAGAGTTTCGTTTAGTTTTCTGCAGTCCCACCACTTCACAATGCCGTCGCTGGACGTGGAGAAAAACTCCATTCCAGTTTTCGAACTGATCCACAGTATTGAATGGCAAGGGTCTCGGTGACTGATTTCGACGGGACTGCAGTCTACGTAATCCGGAGGTTTTCTTGAGTCAAAGAAGCAGACCTGTCCTGTATACAATCCCCCGACCAGAGAATGAGCATCCTTTGGGTTAAATTCAAGAGCACTGATTGGTGTTTTTGTCTCAAATGTTATCATTGGTATACTCGGTATCTCGGCGTTCCATATGAAAGAAGCTCGATCCTCATTCGACTTTCGCCTCTGGAACTCCATGTCGCAGTAAGTGGCAGCAAAAACTGTGCCTTTCGGAGACCAGGAAAGATGGCTTATAGGTCTCTTTATTTCTGAATTTGGATCCTTAAATCGGTTTTTAATTCGGGCATCGGTTCTCTGCACTTCGCCCACCACTTGGCTTTCATCGAAGTACCTTTCATATATATTTATCGCATTGTTCTGTAGAATAGCGTGTCCTATCGGTTTGCTCAAATGTTTCATGGCAGCAATGTAGTTATCTTCCCTCTCCAACTTTTTGCGATATCTTATAACGGCTTCCTCGTCTTGCAAGTTTAGCTCTTTTGGCCATCCTCCCTCGAAGTGATTCATTCCTCGATCCGTGGATTCTGATCTAAGAGTGTTGGCTGTGTGCTCGCTCATAATGCATCCCAACTGCACCCCCTTATCAACCGGCGTCTTGTAGATATATTTCTCCATGAGTGTTTTGTCCGATCTTATGTCGTTGACGAGAGTTGGTCCCTCCTCCATAAAAAGACATTGTCGACCGAAGAACGCTCTTTTCTTCGTGTACAAGTAATCGATATCCATATTTAACTTAAAATTCGGATTACATTAAAGTTTGTCGCGCGCCTGCCATATTTGTTTATAAATTATATGTTGTCTTGGATAAGTTTTCTCTTTATTGTTTCCACTTATATGAAATAACAAAGACTTGAATCATTTTGCTACCAGTAAATATTTACTATAAAACAAAGGAAATCGGCTCAGCAACTTACTAGGGAAAGTAAAAATGAGATTTGCTGACTGAATAGCAATGAATGAATTATTTATCTTGAGATTTCGCGACCAAAATTGTGAGGAAATTTTAACAACAAAAGACGCCAAGAATAAAATGAAACATTATTTCCCAATACTGTATTTAAGTGCAATATCTGAATTACGGCAACCCCTGACACTTAAAGATAGCAGGAATCTGTCGTCGAAATGTAGGATGTAAAATCGTTTCTTTGTTCAGTATTTATTTAAAAACAAAAATTAACGGTATTGCAATGTCAAACCCACCGTTTGTAAAAAATTTTCTACAAAGTATAACGATATATTAATTACAACATTCTAATTTGTTACAGGTTGACTATAAGCTAGTGAAAACATTTCAGCACGGCCAACATCAAGATGACGAACATTTGTCATCATCAACGACTCAGTTAACCTTAGAAGTCCTGGAAAAGCATATTGGTCCTTCCGGTTTTATAGAACTAACCTGCGTCTCTACCATCCCGGCGTATTTGGACGACGAAGAAGAGAGTTTTGCGGATAAAAGGGTGCAGACTATCTCAAGTAAGGCATTTACCTGCTTCGAGGCCTTTGTTTCTCACAGACTCGCTCTTCCTTTGCCAAAGAGTATATTACTTTCTCTTTACCGTACAGTATATAACGTCGAAAAACCTCCAAATTATTAATGAAAACAAACAGAAAATGAAATTTTATCAACAAGAAATTTATTATGGAGACTAGAATTTCGTTTTTCCCCGTAAACGCCATATTGTTGGATTAATTTTCTAGTACTTCTAAAACAGAGACCCGGCAGCTTTCCTCCGTCCTTTGCCTCGCCCAAATAGCAAATTTAATTACCCTGAAAGACGAATCCTTGGTAAAATCATTAAACAATTTCATAATGTGACTCGTTTCATGTTATTAAAGCCTAATTTCAAAAATAAAAAAAAGTTTCTTCCTTCTGGCTATACAATTAATATCGCATCACTCCGCGCCTTATGCTAACAAGAAGATCTATTTCATATAGAACCATGCATATCAAGCTGGAAGACATCTCATACTTTTTAAACGCTTTTTGTATGCATTAGAAGTTTTCAAATGTTTTTTGCTTTTTATATGGTTCGAATCACTATTTTTCTCTGCCATGATTCTAAACATCTTTTTTTGGTTCCTAAGGCAACATTTTTCAAATATAAAACGAAAACACGTATTATTTTACACAGTGTTATGATATATTTTGCTTCCTTAGGATTTATGGCTATTATTTTTTAATATCTTTCAACGCAAACCACTGTTGAAGATTTTTTCCTTATACTTTTAAACGAGAATAGCACACCGTAAATTCCATATTTTAACTTATAACGCAAGTATTTATTCTGATGTTCCACAAACGCTGTTTTATATTCAACGCAATTTCATCCCCAGCTTCTGTGATTTAATTTTAAAAAAATACAGTATCGACAAATATGTATTTTAATTCGGAAATTCGCCTAAGAAATAAAAATTTAATTTAATTTGTTTTATTATACTTTTCAGCAGTACTTTCAAGCACAAGAAAATATTTAATTTTTTCCCATCACGTTTGATTATTCTGTTTTTATTTTTTTAAAAAAAAATTTTCGCAGTTCCTTTTCTGCAGAACGGCTGGGATATAGATAAGAAATCTAAAAGCAGAAAATTTTTTCCGTCTCTTCCCTTTTCACAGAATGTTTCCAAAAGGAGTTTAAAATTCTTTTTAATGCTTTATTCGTTAGATTAAATCACTTTTTATTTACCTTTTTAGCTTATTTTATTTATCATTTCGTTAAAAACGGTTTGTTTTGTCCGGTGAAGTCGAAAATGGTGAAAACCGTGATAGATTTGATGGTGATGAAATTTTTGAATCCCATAAATAGACTGTGACAACTTCCTATCTATTTGTATTATTGCACAGTTATGAAACAGGTTGTACATCCGTTTTACTGCATTTGATAGCACATAATAGTTAACAATACCAAACAGGAGTTTTTTATAGGTATTATATATATCGTCACCTTTAGGAAACATCCGACCTACATTCAAAAACTGTTATTAAATTCTTTGAATATTTTATTATTTATGTACAACCCCTCCCCCCCCTTTCAAATCAAATCATAATCATAATATCACATCCATAGTGAAACCGCTATCTTTTGGAACGTGACTTGATTCTCATTAATTCATTCCTTTAGCTACTAAAATACAATTCCAATAATTTAGAAGCATTCACATTATTTTACATTTATGTAAATAAATTTGTTTTCTTTGAAAATAATTTTTCTCGTGCTTTCCATCTATTTTCATCGCCTTTTTGAAAATGAAAAAGACTAGATCACGAAACAATCTTCGTATGAATCATTTTCCACCTTTCCATACGAATCATTTTCAAATTTCCACTTAGAGAAAATTTTAAGAAAAATTTGATATTTTCGTGCAGTTAATGATGATTATATATTTTTTCCAAAGTCAGTAAAACGATATTAAATGAAATAATTAGAACTATTCAGTTTTATTAACTTCATGTTAAGATTTTCAACAAAATTTTAACAAATCATTAACTTTACCACTTGTTTGCTTAACATTAGTAGTAACCATTGAGAGAAATGCAATTGTTATCAAAATGCTTTTTAAAATCGAATGATGATAAACAAACACAAATGTATGCCTTTACTGTCTGGCAAATAGCGTAACTCCCTACATTTCACTTTATCGGAAAGAAAAATTCTTTTGCTACATAATTACTCCCCTCTTATTTTCTTTAACTATTTATCGCGCAAACTGTAAATGTAACATTGGTTTGACTTATATATATATATATTTTTTTTTCAGTTATTTAGCAATACTATGAAATTTCCGAGTTCCTCACTATTACCTAAGAATACGATAAAATCGATTTCTATTGTAATGAACAAATTTATTCACTTATTAAATGGGATTTAATGTGACTTTTATATTCCATTTGTAGCTTTTATATGTTATTTTTCAATAATTTATAAAATTCACGCAGCACAATACTTAATTTATGTATTCCGACAAATACAATACTTAAGGGGGCGTCCAAAATCTCACGAGTATATTACACCATTAATTTTTCATTAAGTACATTTACTTACATCCGGTTTTCAGTACTAGAATAGTAAGAATGATTCTTGTCATGAAAGTAATTGTATTAGAATAAATTCTGACTTTTTTTAGCCCACTTCTTAGCAATTTTATTATCTTTTACAAAAAAAAGTGGGAGGGCCATCTTTCAAAGGTCTCCAAAACCATAACATATGCAGAAGAATTATTTTCCGTGAAAATTCAAAAAAAAGCAGTAGTTTATAAAGTCTCTTGAAGTAATTTAATCACCTTCAGAAATTATTTACATAAGATCTTATTCTATTCTACGCTTCTTCCAGCCGGAATTACGATAAGGAATTTAAATAATATATTTTAGATTCTTTTCACGGCGTGTAACAGAGGGATAAAAAAAAATCCGAAACGGAAATTTGGTTGTTAAAGATGAGAATGAAGGTGGCGGAAATAATATTTTTAGCAATTTAGAAAATGTAGAGGATACTCTTCCACCACGGGGGAATATTTTGTAATAAAAAGATTGTCCCTTCATCTTTCCTTCTTACCAGTTTTCCTGTAATCATGGTGAGAAATAATTAAAAACGCGACTTCTCTTTAAAATATTTAGAATTAACTCAGACATTTAGTGAAATGTTTTCAAAAAAAAAAAAAAATAGATTGGCATAAAAGCACTAGCAATTTAGCGTTCCTTTTTGGTTTTGAAAAAGAAATTTAGAAAACTAAGGTCTAAAATTTAAAAATGAATGCCGATTTTGATGCGGTTTTCTGTGTGATTTTTTCATTGGTCTGTTTCAATCATGACTGTTTATACGGTAAAATCATTCAGAACTTAAAAGTACATAAGCAAAAGTTCTTCATGAATATAAATTAAAAAATGAACATCTTTGATTTAAATATTTATTAGTTAAATTTACATGAATGTATTATTACATCCTAATTACTGATAAAAATATTTGTATTTCATTCTATGGAAAATCTATGGAAAAAAAATTGCAGTAAAGAGAGGAATGGAGATTTAACATTCCTGGTAATTTGAATATTATTAGAAAGTAATTTTCATTACTGATGGTACAAAAAAAGTTAAAATATTGTGTAAAATTGGAGTCATCATTCTTTTCAAATGCTAAAAACGAAAAATCCAAGAAACGTTCCAGGTTTTGTTTTAAATTTATTTTCAAACTTTTAAATGTAAATTAATATTGAAAAAAAATTTATTTAAAATCCTATGTTTTTCCGAGAGGAAGGACTACAGATAGACGAACCTATGATAAATTTCTTTCTACATTATTATTTGTTGGGTTTTACGACGTTTAGTATTTTAAAACACAAAACTGTCAGTGCAAAAACATGCAATCTCAATCTTCATTACGGAAAAATTTAGGGAATAAAATTATATCTGTGCTAATATAATAACGCTTTAAGCACAATAAAATTCGTACTTCGAAACAGAAACATCATTATAAGTACGTAATTATAAGATTTATATAATAGTTTAAAAACTAAAATTTTCTGATTTTTTTTCATTTTTCAGTCGAAGTATATCAAATACCGACAACGACAACAGAAGCAACAAGTAAGTCTTCGGACCATAACCATAACGTAGTTGCTCACATATTGAGGCTTTTGTGCCTAAGAATACTTTGGGGATAAATGGAGCATTCTTCCCATCCTGTGTGATGGCAATCTTTACCATTAGATTATAAATTAATAAATTAGAAGCTTGTAATATCTGTGGATTTGCGTTCAAATATTATAAAAAACGGATATGAAAAATGAAAATTGAAATTTCCGGTAAAAGAAAATGGCAGAAGCAAGGGATAAATTAATTAAAATTAAAAAAATGTTATTCGACTTTATCGGGGCAGAATGCTTAAATCAAGACCCATAAAATCTGTTTCGCAGTAAAAAAAAATAAAAAGTGGGAGCTACCACAATGTCGGCTTTGTATAATTTCCGTCTTTGTTTTTGCCCTACCTTCCCTGTTTAATACAGTGATACTTCGTCAACGACAGCAAAAAGAATTTCCTTTTTTTCCTCTGCGGTAAGTTTGTTTTTTTTTCTCTCGTAAATAAAAAGTTGTTCAAGAACCTTCTCGCACATTCGCCTCGCCATGGTAAGTGTCCTGATTTCCCTTCAAGCAACATTTTTTACAGTGTTCCCGATTCTTCCAACGAAAGGTCTTCGCTTAAAGGAAAAAAGGAGATGCAGAACAGGGAAAAGAAGAAAGAAAAAAATTTTTTTTCGACTTCTTTATTAATTTTTCGGGCGTTTTCCATGCAAACGATGAAATTTCAAGCCAAAGCAGGCGCAATAAACTAAGTAAATGCTTTTCTTATCAATATTTTTCTTCATAATATTGTTAAAAGAGGAATTTAATATCGAAAAGAACGCACTCAGAATGAGAGAGCGTACATGAATTTTCCAACCTTGTGGCGAAGCCTTAACGAGCCGACAGCATGCGATTAAAAATTTCATTATCTGACCATTGAATGTTGTTTTCCACACGACAAAATTAAAGGCGTTGACGAAGACAGCTTAACAAAAGTGTTAGACTTTAAGAATATTTACTAATTTTACTTTTCCTCGTTGTTTCTCTGTACTAAAAAGCGCACGATTTCAAAGTGTGGCATTTTAGGTTACCTTTCGCTAAGAGCCCTGATAAAGTTGAAGCAATGTATCTCACATTTTTATCACGATTTTCTTGAAGATGCTTTAGTTTTCATCCCAATTTGTAAAAACTAAGAAATATAAAATCTATTATTTTGTAACTGTTAAAAAATGGTGTGGAAAAGCACTTGCTTTTCCACACCATTTTGTGGGGAAAAGCTTCCGCTGACTAAACCTAAAACTTGTTAATGAAGATTAGTTACTACTTTAATTATTTTAATAATTATTATTTTAACAGAATAATTAAAACAAAATGAAAAACCATATTTAATCAATTATCATTTTAAATGTATATACTGTTATATTTATCAGGCACCCTAAGATTTTCCTGCCAGAGAAATGTGCATTTGACCCGAATAAACAAAATTTTCGCCGTATTGGAATCTTTATGAAGAAGAACAAGAAATTTTACAGTAAAATATTTTAAAATTATACAAAGAGATAACACATGAAGAAAGAAAAACGATATTTGATAATTATTTGTTCAAAGGATAACATTTAAATGCGAATGTTACGTCAACTTGCAATTTTTCGTCTGCTTTAATTTGAGGTATTAACATCCACCATTTTTTATATATTTATGATGAGGTAAGATTAATAATTCATGAAACCAGCAGCAGATTTTATCTTTGTGTAATCACTTAATGAAGAACTTCCGGCAGAAGTTATGCATATAATTAAAATGGAATATCATTAATACTCTGATCAAAAATGGAAAATTTTTCTTCGATTTATGCAATTGGCGTTTTAAATTAAGTTTACTCAGCAAAAGATATTACGTTTTTTCATCAAGTTGAAATTATATCACATAAGAAAAAACTAAATTTTCCTTATTTATTAAACTGTGTTATTCATATTAATTTTTCAGATTTAAAATTTCCAGTTTTCTCCTATTATAACTTACTTTTTTTACATTCACTAATTTTTTATCATTTTTTCGTCTGCTTATCATGTAGCTAACCTTGTCATGAAATGTCAAAAAAAGTTCTCGGTTTCAAAAATTCTTAAGATTTAAAATTAGTTTATTTTCTAAAAATTTGATGCCTTGGATTTTAGGCATTGAGATAATACGTGTAAACATTAATTAGCTGGCCAATGATTAGCTGTTCTCGATTTTCATATTGACGTTAATTAATGTTTGAGACATTTCCCTTTCTGATGCTCCCATGACTTTTAAAATATTAAAGAACCCTTTTCGTAACAAAAGTTCATGTTTTTATACTTAATTTTAATAATTTCATATCAAAAGGTTATCGACTAAGAACGTTTGTACCAGAAAATTAAGATCATCTCAGAACTACTTTATGAAACTAATACATAATACATTGTTTTAAATTTATTTTATGAACATTTTTCTTATTGAATTATGAGTTAATATTAATGAAATGAATTTTATTTATAAGCATGATTTAGAATTGTGAATTTAGGTTATCAAAATGGCATTAGTATTACAACTTTAGTAGCATCTGATTAATACTATTATTGTTCACTATTGAATTATAAAGTGATGAACAAAGATATAAATTTTTTCTGCATTGATTTATGTAAAAAGAAGAAGTTAATAGTTAAAAAAAAAACAGTAACCAGTGTCAAGTTTTGATCAGCTAGGCAGATGAAATTCTGCAAGTAGATCTAATTTACATTCAAATAAAGCTTGAGTTCTTTTCTTTAAATTTCCATTTTATTTATGCAAAAAGTCAGTTCAGATTTTATGAACTGAAATATTGCAGTTTTCTTACATTAATGAGAAGAATAATAACCTTCTTTCATGCGTAATACTAATAATATTTTTAAGGGAGTTCGTTTTTCTTGCCTTTTACGTAAAACATTACGTTTATTTAAATATTAATTAAAATTTCACGTTCTGAGGTCTGCAACACAAAAACCATTAACACATTTAAACATTATATTACAAAACTTTCCGCTACATTCTTTGAACTAATAATTGACAAGGAGAAGAGTTAATGATCTGAAACTTAATATTAATTTTCTATGAATATTAGCACATAATTGAAAACGTCACATAATTCTGATTAAAAAAAAATTGAAGCATTACTTATATAAGTGTTTAATTATTTCGATCCTCATTTCATGTTATCAAGAATTCCGGTAACCAATTTCGTTTCAGAAACAAAATTTGAAACCATTCTACCACAAACGAAGGAGCGGGAAAATGTCTTATAATTACTTTAAATCGTGAAATAAGCCTGAAATGAGTCTGAAGTTTTTGAAGTGAAAATGTACATAATGAAATGTTTCATCTAACAATGCATAAGCAAATTGTCGGTAATCTCAAAATATCAGCATTCGTAATAAATAAAGGGCATCCTTTTATATTGCTGTAAAACTTTGAAACTTAAGAATATTTCACAAAATTTATTGTCTTGACTTGCAAACTGTTTCAGAGATATTATACGGAAAATATATTTATCTCATAACGAACATATTAAGCTGATATATTTATTCGCACATGCACAAAAAGCAAAATATAATTTAAGGCGAAATTTGTTTTTATATATGTGACATGTACATAATATTTAAGAATTAATTAAAATTACTAAGAATTCAAATATAATAGTTAGGAAATTATTACAAACTAATTTGATTAAGTATGGAATTTGATCTCATTTCAATATTCTTTTAAACATTCTTTTTTTTTATATTGTTTTTCATATCCAAATCAATACCTTCTTCAAAACTTCCTTTTTAGCAAAATATATATATATATATATTTTTTTTAAGTCAGCTAAGGTGTATCCCTAAAAGGAACAAAAAAATATTAATAAAGTGTTAGCCTTGCGGGACATATCAAGAGTTGTGAAGTATAATAAAAAGAAATTAAAAATCGGTGTGATTTAACTGAATAAGATATATTTCTAATGAAAATAAACGGTTATATATGTATTTTAGAATTTAATATATTTTATTAAATGTATTGCAAAAATTTATTGTGTTAAAAAAATGCCGAGCTTTGAAATCCCAGCATGAAAAGCTTTATGTGTCGGATTTAAATGTTCAGGAAATATGTGGAGCTTTCAAATGCACGGCTGTAACTGTACATTTAGTAATATATATACATGTGTGTATATATATATATTATTTAATGAAAAATTTTTGTTAATTGTTGGCCCTTACTTATATATACATAGAGCTTTTTTGTTTTTTCGCTTTAAGTTCAGCTGTTAAATTATGTCAATTTAAAATTATCACCGATTCAATTTACATTCTACGACTTTGATACATAAAAAAAATACAATTAAATTATTCTTTCAGGTGACTTTGAGAAATTATTTTGTTTTACTTTGATAACATGATGAAGTGGAATTCCAGATATTTATCTTCATGTATACACATAAAGGCCTAATTATTATTTTTTTTTAAATTAACTGAATAATTATTTTAAAAGTTAAATACTTCGTTTACATCAGAAGGAAAAATATGTATGCACATATTGATCAAGTGTTACTGTTAATAGTAACTCTTACTGTCACAAGATCAACCGTTAAGAATCAAGCTTCTTATAAAATATCTACGATTCATAGAACTTTATTGACAAATTTCTCAAACCATAAATACCCGCATTTAATTCGGTTTCTGATTAAATGTTAAAAAATGTATTAATTAAAATAATTTTTATCCATAGATCTAAAGTTAAGAATTGCTAAATTACTTTTCCTCATAAACAAATAACATAAATTATTCCAAATTCCAACATAATTATCGTATATTTCGTTCAATTTATATACGTAACAATAAATACATTTGTTTTAAATATAATGATATAGCCTCATTTTTAGATATCATTATATCCTTATTTTAAGCATAAAATTTGAAAATAAATCGTACATTTTTTATTTTTGTCAAAGGTTTGTATAATAATTTATGCTGTTATTGTTTAAAACATTTATGGTATAAGTCACAATCATTATTATTAAACATTGGTGATTTTGACTGATAAGTTGATCAGTGCGGTAAATATTTAATCTTAAAATTTTTATTTCTCAATGATTACATTTTTTCCTAGTGCCTAATAACTTTATCGGAATCTTAGTTTATACCAATTTTTTCTGTTACGAAAACAATCATCTCGAGCCTCTAAAAAACTATAAGCGTAAAAATAATATTGAAATTATTAATTAATCTTGAAGAAAAAGTCTATTTAGATATTCTGAATTTTTTTATTATTGACATAATTTTACATCTATAATATTAAAAATTAATCTCTTAATATTGCCAATCCCATAGTTATAAGAGCTTATTTAGATTTATAAAATAGTGTTACACAAAAACGGTTTTGAGTTAGAATATAAAAGCGTATCCAAAAGCTCTGGTTTGGATTCGACCTAAATGTAAGATCTAAACCAGACAAAAGCGTTGCGCATTAAACTAATGACTAATAAGAGCTATATTTTTGATTAAGGAAGGAAAATGAGCAAAAGTGAATGAGCAGTTTTCGAAGACTTTAACACTTTTTTAGACCATTGAGGACCAGTCCTAACACGCGTTAGAGCAGAAGATTCCCGCCTTGTGTAAGAGCCGTTCGTATGGTAGCATGCTGCAAACCAATGTGAAATTATAAGTTTAATGCACATTATCTTTAAACTGACTTATATTTAACAACTTTGTATTATTTAAAAGACGGAGGAGGGAGATGCCCCCCCTCGGCTTTCCGTGGCATTTCAGCGATTTTCTCTTTCGGCCTAAATCAAAATTCGAGAATTAATTTTAGTGATTTCGCATCGGGAATTCCCAAGTGGGAATGTGAATGAGTGCGGGAAATGAATGTGGATTTTTTCGTAAAAGTCAATATCACTTCGGTGCTGTTCGCACGGGCAGAAACCGTGTATGCGCCCGGAGAATATCGATTGCCATCCCTGCAATCCCGATCCATTTTATGCCACATGCAGGACGTGAATTTCCCTCCATTCCCTCGGTTCCGGCAAATTATCGGATTTGGCTACCAAATCCGATATCACACATCAATACATGTTTTCCGTTTTTTTCTTTCGCTCCTGGATTACTTTGCCTTAATAGAAATCTCCAGGATCGCTTTTCCTCAACACGAATCCAACAACGAACGACTTGCATTAAATTAAGATTTTCATTCCGGATTTTAATGTAATGATTAATGTTCTGGAGAAAAAAATGTTTGTCGCGTAATAAGGTTTTGGCATCTGCCGCAGCTTATTGTGAAAGGGCCTGACTCTAAATGGACAGTAAGCAACCCTTATGTAGAATATGAAATTATCTCGCGGTTTAAAAAATATATGTGTAGATAAATCTCTTTTTGTTTACAATCTCCTTCAACAAGTACTTTGAATCAGCAGATAATTTAAAGTGCAGATAAGGAAAATACTTAAAACAACAAAATTATTGTTATTATTTGAAAAGTGTTTTAATAAATTTATACTTTAGGTACGAAACAGTAAATACGAACTACTTCTTGCTTAAGTCATTCATTTTTAATGTTTTCCTACGTGGTTTAAATTGCAGGAAAAATAAACATTACTTTGTCATTTATGTAAATAATGTAAGTTACACTTAATTCAAATAAAGAAAACTTATTTTAAATATTTCGACTAATTTTAAAAAAATTGCGGAATAATACAGCAGCTGTATTATTTAAACAATGGATGAAAATACTTTTTGCTTACGGTTTTCAATCTTTACCCTATTTACATATTTAGCATGATAACCGAGATTTTTCATTTTTTTAAAATTAATAATCGCCTTAACGCAATTTGAAATCCTGTTCATTCTTTAATTTCATACAATAACTATCAAATCAGTTGATTACTTATAATTTTAATTTCAAAACAGGAAACTTATTATACTCGTAAAAATATAATTTTTCAATACCGACAATGACATTTGTCGATTTTCATTGTTGCGAGTTCAGTTTTAAGACATTATCATTCTATATTTCATTTTAATATGTGCGTATTAACATAAAATTTAATCATTTTAGTTTTATCAGAAATTTTCATAGACTTCTCTATATGCATACATATATATATTTCTTTTAATATATGTTAAGAGTTTTGGGAAAGTCAATCTTACTGTCCTGAAATTGTCAACTTATTATTTTTCAAACTCAAAATAATTTATATGAAGAAAGAAAAGAGGATTATAATAAAGCTACTTTTGCTAGACAAAAATTATTAAAAATATAACTTTTATTTACTGAAGAGTGATTTTCTTTATCTGTATCATGAAACACTATTTATTTCTCTTGCATAAAATGTTTAATGTTTTAAATTTTTTTTTAAAATTCGATTTTTATTTGGTTAATGAAAAATATGTCAGGATTGTACTAATTAGTATATAAGTCAATTTTCAGAGCATAAAACAAATAGATGTATGTAAACAAAAATATATTATATGAATTGTGGTTCTTGCTGATGATGAAGTTTAAAGTTCCACAAATAGCATTTTGTGGCCCCCTCCCCTTAAGCAGGAACCACAGTTTGTGGATCATCCATGTCTTCCTGTTAAGCTAATATCTATTTTGTCTATTCTTATTGTAATTTTACAGTCAATTATTGCTGCTGTAGGTTCAGACGTTTTCTAAATATTTTTTGTTTCTATGTAGCTTTGTAGTGTTCGTGATTTAATATAGACGAATCAGCTCATCTTTTTATACTATTCATTTATTGTTCTTCGCTGAACGTTTTTAATTTGTTTTTCTCAAGCGCCATTTCATTTCAACAATAAAAAAAAAAGAAAAAAATATTCTTAACTGTTTTCGCATCCTTTATTTGTTTGTTCCAACATTTTTTTCCCGTTTTCTATTCTTTTGCCTGTCCTGGAAAATTCGGCCGAACCCACAAAAAAGGGAATTTAATTCTTGCTGGGAGCCACACCTCAAAAACTGCTATATTGTAATGAATGGTAATGTTAAGAAATAACAGTGATCGTATTAATTTTCAGTTGAACAATATCGAACATAAAAAGATGTCCTCGGTTAAAGCGTCAAAACCAAGCAATAGAGCATTCAATTTACATTAACCTGTCAGCTTGTAATTCAGTACGTCTCTTGTTTTTGTAATCGACCTACCATTTATTTATAAAAGGTAATTGACTTCGTTAATAACAAATAATGGGGAACCACACACCAATAATTAAACATTTTACAAAATCTTAATTAACAAAATTGGGATTTTAGCCTATATGGATAAATCGTTCAGCAAAAGAAACAAATTCCGTGCAATCTGCCATAAAATGAAAATTAAGTAATACATTAGAATCGTGTTCAAAGCGAAACTTTTGTCGTAAATCTAAATCTAATACTGAACAATTTTAAACATCATCTTAGCAGATGTCACAACGTGGAACAAGGGTATGTATCATCCCTTTCACAAAGTTGGAACTTCTATCTGTTCAATTTATGAATTCGCCAGCAAAAAGGAAGTTCAAGGAGGTGAAAAGAAAGAAATTAAGAAGTGAAAGAAAAGCTGCGAAATTTCTGCGATCGTCTTCGTACTCCGTGCAAATCACGCTATACGCCGTTTGCTTTCTGCCTCGATCACGGACTCAGTATTCGTGCTTATGCACAGCAATATCACGACATCATTTCACGTAAGACAACCCGAAGGAATTTCCCCTTTCGCCAAAGCAGGCAGCCACTGAAGCTTTTTAAACCAAAAATTTTCAGAAAGAAACGAAGAATTTTTCACGTAATCCGCTTCTGTGGACAAGCGTCGAAAACTGTTGCGTTCCCTTCACAAACGGTGGTTAAATTAAAGTCGTTGCGGTGCTTTCTTTTTACCGAAAAGCGAGCAACACTCCCTCACGGGACAAACAATGATATTGATCAGAAAATCAATATGAATAAACAGAGATAATTTCTATTTAATGAAACTGCAGCGGATGTGCCCTCTGTCGCTTATCGGCTCAAACCTTAAACCCATCGGAACAAAAGAACGTCAGCTACCTAAATAACCCACTTCCGTGGGCGATTTTCGAAAATGTAGATTTGCCTCCTACAAAATTCGACGACCACTAGAGAAAAACCTTTTTCATTTTTGAGATGTGGAAAAAGCTTTTAAAGTTGCCATTTCCCAGGCTTTCGAAATGTTCTGAAGCCGAGTGTGAAAATCCCCCGTAAGAATCGAAGATCTTCATGCTGTGGCTTTGCCCGACAGAAACATTTATACAATTTTTTGCTTCAAAACCGGAGTTTATTGTTAATTATACATTTTTATTTATTCACGCGATGTTAATTTCAAATAATTCAAGTTATGCTGCATTCGCTATCAATGCGCGCTTTTCCTTGACCCCTTTCACTTACTTTCTAAAACGCACAACGAAAAGAACTTCTCGGACACAGTTTTCTGAATCGAACCTAATAAGCATGCAGAAGGCTCAGTCTTCGGGTAGACGATTTACGGATTCTGGAGGCACCAATCTTTGCGTTCGCGAGGTTTTCATTGCAGCATTAACTCCAGCAACCGCGGGAGGACAAAAGGAAGGAAAAGGAGAGGTAGCAAAGAACTAAATTTCTTTTCCATGCTGTGGCTTTAGCCGAGCGGCCAAATACCTTCAGGATTCGTCGTTGCGAAAGCTGCTTTTGAGATAAATGCTACGGATAAGCGAGCTTTCGGCCATCGCGTTCCGTAAAATGAGAAGAAAAATGGCATATGTCTCCATTTACGAAACTACTAAAGCTAGTTACTTGCTTAAGTAAATTCCTTACTTTAAACCCTATAAATAATGAACTTTAAACGCTGTAAATGTCACAGAATGTAACATTTTGTGTCCTCCGCTACTGTTTCTGGCCGACTCAACATCCTGAATTCCTAATCCAATTATCCATACAGAAGAAAGCTTTTATTCTCTAAGATTAAATTATATTCATATCTATTACTCTAACATTATTATTAAATCTAAAACTTCAAAATGTTTTAATAATGATTTACTTCACTTAAGATATTATTCTTCATACATTTTACACTTTTATTCCAAGCGAAAAGTGTTTACGCATATGCCACAGTCAATACTTCCGTGGTACGTGGAATTCCTCTCTTCTCCAACAGTGAAAGTTTTACCCATTAAAAACCACCCCTTATATTTCCTTATTCTGCACTTTTGGCGGTTTTCAACATTGCCCTCGTTGTTTTAAAACTTCTTGGCATTGTACAGACAGCAACATCAAGCAATTTATTCCCTTATCTTTCCTCAATGTTTACTTCTTTTTCAAAAAACCGTTCTGATTTACTTTATTTCCGGCGGCCATGCTTCCTCTCTCTGTCGTCTTTTTTCCTTTCTCGTTTTTGATGACGATCATCGCACAAGCGACTGAAAGCACCTCACCGTCCATTTTTGCGAGTTTTTCGCAATATTTAGTAGCTCCATTTTCACATCCTCTTTCAGTCGCTAATCCTCTCCTTCCCCATGCCCCAAACATTCATTCAATTATATGAAGATTAATATCATCGCTAATGCAATGCCAATAAGCGATCATAGAAAGTAGTGTGAGAAACAGTCTCGTCAGCACCTGACCAAGTGGAAAATCTCACTGTATTTTTACATTAACCAGCTTCCAGCTTACCCTCATTACCCTTATATCACTAAATATTTTTTGCCTTTTTCCTTGCATAGTCCCGCCTTCTACAGTACTCTGGCTCTACCCGTCGACTTTCTGAGAAGAGAATTATGTAGCTGGTAAATGACATATTACTCCTGAAAGTTTATTACCGCTTATAATGAAAATTTGAAGGAGCATAAAACTTCCTGAGGAAACCTATTCCCCTACGAGTTTTTCATGATAAATTCATTATAAAGAGCCTTATGGTTTAATTTAAAGGGAAATGTCGGTAATAAAAGAGATTTACGAATATGATAATTACAACATGTGAAACTATTATTTGATCCCGTAAGGATCTTTTTTATAAGTTCGAATTTATTATTCTTCTCTTTTAATTTTAGTTGTTTAAATTCCTAATTTGCTAAAATTTTTTATAACATTGTAGTCATGAGTCTTATGGAATCGGAAAAGTAATATGCAGTTTGTAACAAGGATTAGTGATTTTATCCAAAATTTGCTTCTAAGTATTGTCTTTTCAAAAAAAAGGCCTTTCACATATATAATCTTGCGATGTACTATAGATTGCTACTCAATATCCTTAAAATAAGGTTAAAAATCTTTATGGCCAAAAATACATTTATATATTGTTATATTATAATATTTATATATATATAGTGTTATATAATAATAATAATAAATAACAATAACAAATAATTAGGAATAATAATAGCAGCAGGTTTAATTAACATTTCCCGCTTCCGTTACCTTCAAATACGATTCGTGCAACTTTCTGAACATCAATACAAAGTCATAAATTTTGCAAAATATATATTATATAAATAATATCGTTTGTGGGTGTGAGTAAATATTTAAAAAAGTATAGTCAACTAAGATTTTCTTTCTCTTAATGATTAAAAATAAAGGTAACATTTGACTTCTTGAAATAAAAAACTTATAATTTAAAATTATATTCAAAAAATATATGAATGCTTGTCATATTTAAAAAAATATAAAATTAAATGAAAAACGCAAATTTGGGGAAAAATTTACAGTTTCTCCAGTCTTTGCTATTTTATTTTTTTAAAATTCATTATCAAAAAAACTATTTAGTTATTAGAGAAGACGTTTAAAGAATTTGTCCTTTTTAAAATGCAAAAAACCATAAAAAATATTATATTAAAGGAAAAATTATTATCCATCATTGAACTCACATTTCATTTAGAATGCTCCCGCAATTGAATGATCGATCCTATAAAAGAAAAAAATATGAATGGTAAATCAAATATTTCGAAATTCTCAATCTGAGAGTAAATAATATTTAAATATCCGTACTATTTTCAATTTTATGCAGAATTTTCATTGTTGTGTTTCATGCCCTTTTATTTAAAGTCTGGTCAGATCCCCTTGTATACTATCCCTCAATGAAATCATTTTCTTATTTAATTCTGAAACAGCACAAAAAGCTAAATTAATGATTTTTAATTTGATCTAGCCTTATTCCCCATCAAACAACCAACTATAAGTTAAAACACTGAACAACAATTAAAAAATTTCTTAATTAAGAAAATAAAATAAATTAAATTCTATGTATTTTTGATACTACATATGAACTAAATTATGAATAAAGTCAAGTTTTCTTATTATTTTAAAGCGCAAAAAAAACAAAAAATTGCTACACGAAATGACGAATCATTGACCTACATTGAACTGATCCTGTAAATTTCAAGTATATCTGTTGCAAGTTAGCAATATTACAATTGCACTTTACCTAAAAACGTTTTCTTTTAGCTTCTTTCCCGTACTCTTAAAAATGCATCCATAAATCTCATTACTGAATAGCAGTAATCGCCAGGTAAAAATAAATTCCATTTCTCTTAATCTACCCTTCTAATACAAAAATGGCACTGTGAAAACGCTCTACGTACTTATCAGATGTTTTGTCAGTTTTCCAGTAAAAATTCTAAATAAAAATGGAGAAAATAAATTTTGATGTATATATATTGACTTCATTTCGCAATAAACCAGAGGCATATTGTCAAAGATTTTCTTAAAGTTTGGAGGACGATGTTAATTTACCAGGGAAATTTAAGGAAATAAATTTGTTAAATTCTCATTTAGTGTTTTGATTTTTCTTAAAGGTCCTTCTGAAGAGAATTTTCTCATTTATGCAATGTTTTCATTGTTGCCCTGTACAATTAGTAAAATCAATTTTTAATTACTAGATTAAGATATTTCAAATAAGTTGAAGATAAAGCTTTGCAAATCACTTACAAAAAATCAAAATATTCTAAAATTATTCTTTATTTAATGACTCACCTTTAAAAAGATTCAGAGGTTATTTAAGATCTGTGACATACGATTAAACTTTTCTTAAATCTCTAGTTGTATTTTCCTTTAAAAAAAAATTATATCCAAACAATATTTATTAAAGTTATAAATTGTAAAATGAAAATAATTGAGAAAGAAAATGTTTTTTTGCATCGTATATAGCCCAAAAATATATTACCTCATTGCGTCTCATCGTTTAATATGTTCTTCCAAAAGTATTTGTGATATCATCCAGGTAGAGTTTGCAAACCTAGAATTGAGAATAGAATTTTGTATGTAAATTCATTTCTTAAGGGCCAATATGATTTACAAACCATCCCATAACCAGATAGTACTGAGGGTAAATGAATCAGTTTATTATTCGCTCTGTAATCATCCCTTAAAAATAATAATGAGAAACTTACCCTTTTCTGGAGCGATATTGAAAATAGTGCTAACCTTTCCCCAATAAATTAGATTTTGGAATTTTAGGTTAATGGTTATTTTTGACTTTTCCGAATACAAATTAGCAATGACACTGCTTAATTGAAGCTTACCTTTATTTGAACCCACAAAAACCTGACATTTTTCCAGTCTCACATGAATTTTTGAAGATAAAAAGTATGTAACAGGTAAAAATAATTTAGAACCTTTTCTAGTTCTTTGATTAAAATTCAAAATTTTTACATAGTAATCGAATCATATTATTCTTAAATCAATATGAAATACTATTTTCTTTTTACATAAGTGAAAATCTTTTATCACTTTTATAATACAACAGAATAGCTACTTCTACTTCGCTGCTTAGAAGTAACGTGATGTGTTGTAACGAACATTATACCTAATATAGCCGTATTATAAGCTGCATTTGAGTTCAATATTAGACAAATTTATCATAAACTTATACAATAGTTAAAAGTCTAGAGTAATATATAAAGTCTAGACAAAATATATCAAACTAAATTTTCAATATTGTTACAACTTTTGCGTCAACAGTACCCTAAGTAAGAAGTAAAGATTTAAATTAATACTACGATTATAAAAAGAAAGAAATTTTTTGAAGCAGAAAGGCATACGTTTTATCTCTATAAACCAAACTTTAAGTCTCTTCATAAGTAATATTTCTTTCGTAAAAGTTATTTAAATATCTTGGTTAATGACCACTATAAAGGCATAGATTTCGAATTTCATTCCAATATCCTAATGGAAAACTAATTCTCAAAGTATAACATAAAAATTCTGTAAATAATTGAATTCCTTACACTTTCTTGATCTCAAAAATTTTTTATCCTCGGAGAAAAATATTCACTAAAATGTAATGAGATTCTACTGCTGAAGGAAGGTTTACAATAAAGACAGATTCTAATATGAATCCTACTGTAAGAATTAATATTTCCACATGTTAAATTTCTTGGTTTTTGGAATGATATATAAAAAATGATCTCTAATTTTTCTTTGAGTAACTTTGAACTTTCTTCTCATTTTTTTTATTTAACGCAATATAAAAATCCATATTTTTCCACTGTAAGTGATGTAATTCTATAAATGTCCTTTTTTTTATTTAGTATCACATTTGTGATGTGTCCCAAGAATGGTCATGTCACAAGTTTCCAGGTCCTGCTTAGGAGATTCCGAGATTTTTATTTATAAGTCTTGTTGAGGTCGCCGTTTATGTCATTTTTGTCTGTGTAAAAGAAAAGGAAAAGACGATAATGCATCTTTATTGTGAAAAAAAAATGTAGGAGAGAATCACGAGAAAAACGGCAACACCTGACTGTACTTTTTATCGTTAGTTTGGCGTCACTGTAAAATTAAACCAAAAACAAAGAAACAGAAAAAGAAAAAGAAAATTAAATTCACTTACAATTTGAACTAATCTTCCTGCATTTTCAATCTTTTGCGGCGATCTTCGTCGAAATTTGCAGCGCTACGTCTAGGCTCTGCCTCCATGACTTTCATATACATACCGCATAATTCTTGGCCATGAAGAGCCTATAAAGAAAATTTGACTAACAGATTTTTTTTTTGAAAATGATATTTCGCTATAATTTAAGATTTAGACAGATAGTAAAATCTGGTAAATTTGATCTATACTCACAGCTATGGCATCTTTGATTGATTCCTTTCTGCTGTAAGATATATAGCCAACATTCTTCCCGGCCAGCAGGAATATGTCTGTAATCTTCCCAAATCTTCCAAAAACATCTTTTATAGCACATCTTTCCGGAATGCTGGGATTAAATACAACAAACAACCGAGCTTCCAATCTAAATTCAAAGATGACATAAGGAAATCAATCAGCAGTTTAATACTTTATAAAGAAGCATTGCAAAATAAAAATTTTTAATAATTATTACCCATTAGGTTCTTCGTTGTCAAATTTTTTAGCAGGCGGCAACTTTGCTGAACAATAATGAGGATCATATGATGCCGGTGAAATTCCGGAAAGGCCCGAATGTGCCTTCAACAAAGCTGTAGCTTGCTTCACATTCTCTGCCAGCAATTCAATATCAGCCTTTATAAGATTCTGATTTCCAGAATTTAAGCCGGAAAAGGTATTCATGGATAAAGAAGTGATTTGTTGTATTTGTGGAGTATTTTCTGAATAATCGGGTCGAACTATAATGTGATGACCCGGGGGATATTCAAAACCGTGGATTTTATCTCGAGCATAAGCAGCTTGCTGAGGTGTTGAATATGTAACACTTCCTACGAGTCGTTCCTATAACGGATAAACATGATAAAATAAACAGAGTAATCTTGTATTACACTTATTTTACCTAATATATGAAAATATAACAAAATCTGAAATGAAATTTAATTTTAGAGAAATTATAACAATTTAAGCTTAAATACGTATGAATATTATACATAAAATATATGCATAATTTCATACAACTAAAATAACATCATGCAATAGTAAGTATAACAAAATTCTTTACAGCTTTAGACCGAAAATCAGGAAATAATCTGCAAAATTCCATGCCCGGAGCAATATCAAATATCCTCCATAACTGTTCCTGTGTAACTACTGGCGAAACTAAAACTTGTAATTTCGTGAATGGCTCCTTTATTATAGGATAACTATTTACAAAACTGGTAACACTATTAGGCATTCCTGAAAAAGAATGTTCTATTTGAATATTTTCCATTAGTTTGTTTAATGTCATTGATTTATTTCACTGATCATCATTGTCCAAAAGTGTAATAATTATATACAAAGAATACCATTTTAAAATAAATGATAAAATATTTATAAAAGTATATGGAATGTTAGATAATTCTCCATATACCCATTTAATGTACTTAATCAAATTATTACAAAAAACTGGGAAGAATTCTTACCACTTCCCAAATTGAAATTGTCAAATCCTGAAGAAGGTCCACTGAATCCTGGATTTTCATATCGATCATAAGATTCATAGCCGTTATTGAACCGTTGTGGTTGTGGTTTAGGTTCTGCAAATTTTGGTTTATAGCTTCGATCACACTTTTCGTATGCCAAAGCTGCATGAGACATTCTGAAAATTATTTCGTACAATTAAAATAATACTCATAAAACATTTTCTTTCTTTTCAAAAATTATTAAGTAGATGGTCAACTATGTATCGCCAAATGGAGTTGATGCAAAATCTCTCGTAAGTTGCAAGAAATGCGTTCTAATCATTTGACTCAAGTAACTCTGGATAAACCAAAATTACAATAAACGTTTTTATAGCATACTATATGAAAACACTTTGTTCAAGTTCTTAGATTTAATTAAGACTTAAAAATAAAACAGGTCGCTGCCTTCAAATCAAATTTACATACAACAGTTCTTAAGATTATCGAGATCGAAATCGGAGTAGAAGTCGAAATCGAAACAGTGTGTGAATTTGTGGACTCAGCCCCCTCATGACTTCTCTTCCCGTGCGGGAGGAGGGGTGATGAGGGGGGGGGGGGGGCAGTGCAATGTACTGTAAC
>JAOWBB010012687.1:0-62455 GCA_028565995.1 Ricinus marginatus
TATATATATATATATATATATATATATATTGTAAACCAAATAAATACTCAAGAGAAATCCCTTTTTGAAAAATTTCAATTAAAATTTAGATATTTTTTTTTAATTAAAATTTTTGGATGGATGGACAAAATGATTTCGCGAAACTTGCTGTAAGATGTTCAATTTGAAAGATTTCGGGGCATGCTGTCCGAACCGATATTGCCGCGGATTTCTCTGCTTGCAGGTAGTGCGGTGCCTTCGACGGCGCCGTTTTGCTCGTTTTTACGAAGATTTTCGATTTTCCGGTTTTATACATTCGCGGGCGACGCGAAGGAAAGGAGAAAACAAAGCAGAGCGCGAGGAACAACTTGGCGGGTTGCGCGGCGTCCCATCATCTGAGCCTTGCCGATGCTGAATGATCGCGAAACGACAGAAATGTGATGGCGGAAAGTTCCCCCTCGGGAAACGCCGCCGCCGAAAGAAGGCGGCGGAATTTTGGAAAATTCCTCCAAATTCCCGAATGCGGGATTCGAGCTTTTCAGCATCCGCATTTACAGCATCCGTCCTTTTGCAGTTTTCTGAAATTTCCCATTTGCGGACCGCGCACCGGACAGTGGAAATGCACGGATCCAATGTTCGCGTCGCGACTGCCTTGGACTGCAGCGAGAGTTCCAGGATGAGATGCTACTTGAAGATCGCTTACGGGCACGGAACAGCCAACAATCCTTCGGGATTATATGCGAGAGCAAACAAAATAATATTTTCCTCGAGTTTGCGTATCGAACGGGAAAGAGTTCAGTGAAACAGGGAAATTATCGGAAGTATCGGGGAGCATTAAAAAAAAGGATTTCGATTCCTTTTTTCTCACGGGCGCAGCAATTCCTTACGAGATTTTTGATGCCCTTTTCACAAGACGTGATCTTCGTTGCTTTACCATCCTCAACTCATCGTGTTGAACGGTGAAACTCAACGAATGGAGTACCACCCAAATTGGAAATCGTGATTAAGAGTTTGCCAAAGATATAATCAAGAATACAAAGCCGGAAGGAAGCTGCATTTCCCGATGTATTGGATGTAATTGAATTTTTCTGAAAATTTACGAACAGGTTTTCAGGTATCCGTCCAAATCGCGTGGCCAGCCCTCACTTTCTCGCGGGTTGTTAGCACTGGAATAATCGACGCGTCTCGATGAGGCATGCAAAGTAAAAGAGATCTGCTCGTCATTCAGAACGATGTTGTGATCGCTTCCATCGCATAAATCGGGTTGAAACCATCGTTTAGATCGTATTTTGGTGTTTCGGAATAATTTTTGGAAAAAAAAAAAAAAAACGGCAAGCTGTTTTATGAGCTGACATTCTGGAACAGACTCTAACACCGTAACGAGAGAAGCGAGAAAAAATGAATTTTTGATGTAAGAGTTTAACGCGTGAAAATTGAATCTTTTTTAACTACCGGAATCTTAGCATCACTCTTGAAATATTTGCCATCATCATAATAAAATGTTATAACAATGATACGATTGCAGCTGTAAAATCCGACTTGGGTTTCAGTGATAGCAGAAGAATTGGATTCTGCCGCCGACATCGAAATCCGGCAATAGATTCGTGCTGATTGATGCCGATGAGCTGTCATTGAAATTTGGATCTAAAATTCGCATTGTCCCTCTCTTCTTTCAAACGACAGGAACTAACTTTCAATCCTCTGACGATAATGGATAATCACTGAAATAGTTAAGCCGTTCATTTTAATCAAAGATAAAGAGATTTCAATCGTGGCTAAATTTATTGCGAGAAAATAGAAGTGTAAGTGTAGTCTATGAAAAAAGGATGGTTTGATTTCTTTTTTATTTTTTAATGATATAACTCTGGAGCCAGTCAATTAAAAGGATATATTATTAGATGCGTCAGCTTGTTGGTGAAGTAAATACAGAACCGTATTCGTGCACATACACGAGGTACGACTAAATTGAAGTCAGCGTGGTCCTCGCTTGATTATCGTCAGCAGCGATTTCTTAGTGTTGGCGAGCATTAGCATTCTGCAGCGATTCCGCAGCGATACCTTCCCGTGATCCTGCCTAGACTCATGTCACGGCATGCGGAATATTTCGCGTGAGTGGCGCGAGCAGTGTCCGTCGGTGTATGAAATGCAGACGCGGTTCCTTTACGGTTTTCCGGTCTGGCGACCGGCTCACGGCACGGAAAACGGCGTCCTTTCTCTAAAGATTGCCCCGATGCAAATAGCAGCGGGACGCGTGGGTGCAGTATTTCGCTTTCAGGTTGCTTCGTTCGGGACGTGAAAAAAGAACCCGGACAAGCGGTCGAACTGTCAGTGTGCAACCGATACCGTCACCATGCGCTGATCTCCTTTTCGAAAAAAAGAAAAAGTTAAAATTTGATGCAAAATAATCTGCGGCCACGACACCGAAGTGTTGGGTTTTAAGTTCGAAGAGGGAAAACCTCCGTGAAGAAAATCTGAAGCCTCTTGCGGCAGCTCCTTGACACAGCTCTCTCCTTGCGGCATATTCGCATAGAAAGACAGCAATTTGCAGTAAATCATTCGCGGGTTCTGAAACTCTGATGCCACTTAGTTAACCTCAAAGCATGAGTGCATCTTGTTCTGCGGCTAGGATCCTGTGCGTGTAACATTTTAAATAATACTGGTTCAGTCGATTTTAGGGTTTTTTTTTTTTTTTTTTTTTACATCTTTTCAACTAACAGTGGAGGAAAATTGCGTTTTCAAATCACAATTAACCGCACTTTGAAATAGTGAAAACGTTTCAATTTTTCTTCCCTGCCTGCCATTAAAATATTTTCATTTCATACAGGTTTTAATACGTTTTCCCTTTTCTCTTGACCGGAAATTTTTCTCGGAGTCTCCCTTTGACTCATAACACCCTTGTCTTCCTTCTTTTTTTTTTCTTTTCATCCCCTTTCAGTTCGCATTTTAACTTTCTGAATTTTGTATGTCGTTTGCTCTTCTGCCTTTCCGTTATTCATGTTCTTCTCTCCGTGCACTTTATTTTTAGAGTTATTGAAGCTTTGTGTCACGAAGATTGCAGCTTTCAAAAGAGACGGAAGATTATTTATTTATTTATTACATTTTCTTTTATGCTTGAGAATTATACCCCAAAGACGGCATTTAATTAGAATGGAAAAATATCAGACGGTCGGCGTAAATAATGGCAATTAATTATTATTAGAACGAAGTTTTGGGATAAATCCCCGAATTATTCGCCTCGTTCATGCTGAATATTTATAGACTTCATTACTAAATTTAGATTTGTATATAATTACAGGGCTGGTTAATGTTTTATTTATCAGCATATTTTCAAAAAGCTTCACTTAAACTTTCAATCTCTTCGTTTATTGCTGATGTAAATTGCTGTAAGCTTTTAAGACTGACCATTTGCATTTTGGATTTTCCACAAACCCCTTCGCTCCTATATAAAACCAATTGAGCTAATGCATCCTTTGAAGCTGTATTACACAAAACTGCGCCTGGGGTCTACTTTCTACTATTGAAAGTAAACCTTATTCTCCTGGGCATTAAGTTTTTTCCTTTGTTTCCCTCGAATCTCCATTTGTTCTCCTGATCCATTTTTTAGGTTTTTTTTTTTTATTGCAAATCATATCGAATGGTTTTTCCATCATATCTCCATCGAATCATCGGGACTCATCAAGCCTGATGACAGATATTCTCAAGCTTTCCTCGGTTCAAACGGCTCCGCTATTATTTTCGCATGTAAATAACGCGATGTCCAATAATTTTTTTTGTTTTCCAATCTCTTTCGATTAATTTTTCCCAATATGGATGCATGGCTTTTCCATTTTCCCGGTTGATCACGCAGATGTGAATTGGTCACTCGAAATAGTGGCAGGAGAAATTGCCATCGATGTTGGATACCAAAGCTTTATTCATTTATTTATCCAATTATATTTATATATGCATAACTTTTTTTTTTTTTACACTTACATGAGAAGACGTGGAAAACACGATTCCCATTACTCTATTTAGTGATTTCGCTCTAGATTCAATCGGACGGAGGAATTCCCATCTGATATATATATATATATATATTTTTTTTTTAATATCGTGCAAAAACTGATTTTTCGCCTTCCAGAGCTTTGGGTCCATATTCATATTCATGAGGTTTAAAAATTTATTCCTCGCACAATTTTTTTTTTCCAATTCTAAAAATGAGGGAAATCGATTATTTTCTCCGTGGCACGTAGAGAACATGGAATTTTAGAATTTTTTCCTTTTTTTTTTTTTTTTTTTTTGCGGTCACATTCCTCGGGGCACATTTGCGATACACGAAAAATTTTCTTCCGAATCTTATATCTAATTTTAATACCGGAATTCACCCCGTGGCCGTGCTTCGGTTTGTACAGCAATCGACAAAAAAGTTTAATTAATATGCGGTTGACTTTATAATCCAACAAAGCAAAATCAGGGAGTCAGCGGTTACTTCGACCATAAACTTCAACGTGAGTTTCTTATGGACAAACTGGCATTAAATTTACTGCGAGCAATAATGTAGGCCGCCAATATTAAACTTTAAAAAGAAAAAAGGGTGGGCACACACACACACACACACACACACACACACACACCCCCAAGGGGTGCGTCAAAAATGCATTTGCCGTTTGATTTGTAATTACTTTCAACGTAAGGCGCCAAAGTGAAATTTCCGGTGACGATCACATACGAACGAACCGGTGATCGCTTTTGCTAAGCGAATCTTTTACGTGCTTCGAACTATGTCTTTTCAAATTTAAACGACACACAGGGATGTTTGATGATTTGAAACAAAAAAAAAATAAAAAATGATTCTTCGGGAGTTACGGCTTTATCGACGCGTTTGTCAGCAAAGGCATTCCCGGAGCTGCGAAAACTCCACGGCGCAACGGTATCAAAAGGGCAAAAGGGAATAGCAGATTGGGAGTCGCGTATGTTACCTTTATCATATGCGATTTGTCGGTAAACGAAAAATAATAATAATAACAACATAAAATAAATTTTTCTTTCCTTTTTCTAAGATGAAAGGTTTTCAGGTGAGGGGGGAGGGGAGAGGGTGGCAGCTTTTGTTTTCTTTTACCACCCCTGCCGCTATCAAAATTTTTACTTTGTTTAGGGAAAACGTCGATAAATCAAAGGCTGATTATTGGTTGTATTCTGGACGTCTAAGAGGGTAAATAAATTGTTCCAATTTCCGACAAAGGATTTCGTGGGTTATTTAGAGAAAGTAAGATCTAAGAAAATAAAGTAGAAATTCTATCGTCTGCAGGAAATTATTTTTAAAATTGAATTTTTTTTTCTGCTGAAAGAGATTTTCCAGCGTGGACCAGCCTTTTTTTGGTCCCTGCGGTCAGCTTTTTTGGTCCCGATTTTTTTTCTTTTTTCTGCCCCCCCCCCACTCCCCTCCCCAAACTGAGCCGATGAAATGAAATTCGATTTTCGTTTCAACCCCGTCTCTCCCTTCGATCTAAACTCGTTTTAATTATTTATCCGCAGCCTGCTGCGATTTTCTGTTTCATTTTTTATTTTATTATTATTATTGTTATTATTATTTTTTTTTTTTTAATCTTTTGCCGGAGGAGGCGAAAGGAGAATTTTGGAAAATTAGTCGGATTTCCCGACAAAACGGGGAAAATCTTTGGACAACACTGGCGCGCGTGCAAAAGCGATTGGAGTTGGGCGGAGCAGACGGAAGAGAAAAAGCGGAAACGGAAAGAATGAAAACTGAGGCGAATTTTCGCTCTCTTGACGAACGGGAAAAATCCGCGAGTGAATGAGTGAATTAGCAGCATTTGATCTTTGAATGAAGGAAATTACTGAAATTTTCAAACAACAGGAATCTGACGTATTTGCCGGGGGATTTTAAATGGAAAAACCCTCACATTCGGTCACTGAAGCAACAGCAAAGCGCTTGCACTTGTCCCAACGGAATTCATTCCAATTAAAAAAAAAAGAAAAGTAAAATAAAATAAAAGAATTCGGTTGCTGGCGAACGGATTTCATTTACCGCTATACAAATGACACCGTTCTTGCTGCGAGTTGATAACATGAGTGTTGTATGAATGCGACGTTAAGAGTTAAATGAAAAATATCACGTAAGGTTTGAGATATACATTTATGATATATATATATATGATGAGGATATACCAACAGATCTCAGCACTTGTAATTCAAATAATAAGTCCGATTAAACCTTCGTTGAAAGACTTTGCAACACTTCAGAAGGATTGTTTCCATTTTTTAAGTATCTCATGGACAAGATTGATAAATTGAAGAAATATGAAATTATTTGAAATGGACGTGACCCGGGAAAATCTTCTGCCGCCTTATAAAGATATCGGTACAAATATCAGGCTTCGTTGCCCGTGCCAGAACCTATTCTCTTTGATCTTTCAATCACAAGGATATTATACGATATCAAATAAATTTTCTTCCATATTTTTTTTTCAAACTTAAAGGAACCTAATTTACATTTTTATTGTTTAATCTTCGGCTTTTTTTTTTTTTTTTTTAATAAGGAATAAGCCTTATATTTTTCAAAAGTTGAATCTCATTTGAAAAGCGAGAGTTTGATTTTGTTTATTTTTTTTTTTTTGAAACTGGAGCTGAAGAAAAAAAAATTATTTTTATATTTTGACGTTAAAACATTATTTAAAAAAAGGGATTTCCCGGAGCTGCGGGAAGAAATGACCGATGAAAGGGAGACGCGAAAATTTTGACCGATTTTGGGGGAAAAATACAAAAATCTCAAGTCGATTACAAGATCGGCAGACAATTCGCTTTTCGATTCGCGGTCAGCAAATTCTGCCAAGAGCCGTCCGGGTATCATGTGCATATGCATTGTGGCACCGGTGCAGTTGGTGTGGCACCGGTCACAGGAGAAATGAACCTTTTTGGTTCCCCTCGGAGGTTTTTCGGCAAATTCAACAGCGTATGATATCCGTTCGACAGCGGATGCGGCTTTAATCTTCCTGTTAGTCCCTGACGCATTCTTTTTTTTCATTTTCGTTGAAGGGGCAAATCTGACAGTCGGCTACTTTTGACATTTGCTGCTGCCCCGCTGTTTCTCACCCCCTTCACATCACCCCCATTCCCCGGTCCACTCATTTTTCCATCTGCCGAATTCATATTTTGGATGGCCCCGCGTTGCGCAAGTGCCATTGACTTATATGATTGCGTTCGCCTTGATTCGTTTCCAGAATTATGCATTAAACATAAGTTTTTTTTTTTTTTTTTTTTTATATAAATTCCGACTTTTCATCCCAGCGAAAATAATATAAATACTTATGCTACCGGGAAAAGGTTTTTCCTTTCCTTTTTTTTTTTTTTTTGGAAAAATTCAATTTCATGGTTGAAGGAAAATTAGATGACCTGCTTTGCACGGTTGATGTTGATTGTTTTGCTGATTTTTTTTTTGAACTGGATTTCGGTGCACTGAATAAACAAAATGAGGAAAATTCAGTAAGCCGGAAGGCCTCGGCTGAGATGAGAAACACATCGAGAAGGCTGCAAGCCACCGTGCCGGGGTTTCCACGTCAAGAGTCCTCGGAACTTTTCGAACGGAGGCGATCCCAGGGAAGGATACATGTAAAATTTACGAAATTTTAATATTAAAATCGACCTGAGCAGTTACAAAAGGAGAGTCGCCGGTTTTAATATGTGACAGCCGTGCGCGCATTTCCCCGTTCAGTCTTCCGTCCATTCTAATTCCGTTTCGATATTTTCATACTCCGATAAGCGAAATCAATCAAAATCAGATGCTTTGAACTGGAGTTGTCCAAATATCGAGATATCCATAAATCGGAGAGAGCTTTTCAGTGAACGGGATGAATATCAATATCCAATTTGGGTTTTGGTGTTCGCATCAGGAAAGAAAATCCATTTCTCCCTCCCTACGGTGGACAGCTAGTCAAGAGCGAATGCCGTGCTGATTGGGGGAAAGGGGGGATGATGGGGGAGGGGTGGTTTAGTTTTAAATTTCGCTCTCTTCGATGCCTGATTTGAAGCCCCTTACAGATTTTGAAATTTTTCGCCACGGTTTCTCTCTCTGATTCCGCCGTTTCTCGGGAGGCGAAATTTTCCTCGCCGCGCGGTTTAAGGGGTTGCCTCGCTTGAAAACTGGGGGAGGGAAAAAGGCGCCACAAGAGTCCGATCGAATTTTGAAGCAAGCCCAAGACCTCGGATATCTGCACGGCATGTCTCACATTTATTTTATTTTAACGTCCTGAACCTGCGGGCTCGATCGCGATTGATGCACGCCGAAAGGGATGCGTCGTCGGCTCTCGGTCTAACCGGGGAAAACGAGAAACTTCCTTCGGGAAGAGCATATTCTGCTTCGGAAAAGGAAAAAGTGGGATATCACGGAAGCGGATAAAGCGAAGCGAGAAGGAAAATTCACAACCGAAAGGAGAAAAAAAAAGAAATGGGGAAAATGCGAATTCGTAGTTTTAAATTATACTTATAACGAAAAACCATCTTCCGCTTTTATGGAGGAAAAGAAAAAAAATTTTTCCTTTTATTCTCTTTTTACGCGAAAAGCTTCAGAAATCTATTCCGAGTCATATCGAAGGTGGCAGCGCCGCAGAAATGAGAAAACTCCGATGAATCAGCATTCAAAACATTGATGAATTTTAAATTGGGGAAAATCATTGAAAAGACTAATCAAATTGTGGTAATCAATTAAACTGGTTAGGTAAACTAAATTACCTTTGATACTCTCTCAAATGTTTTCCATTCTGCCGAACATCTCCGGCACGGGTTGCTTTTTAAACGTGGGAAATGTCTGTCTCCGGTGTGCCGAAGATGTGAGAAGGGGTTGCAAAATGGGAGAAAATTCCCCTGCGCACTTCTCCCAGATTGAGGTGGCCGCAATTCACAGTTTGGCTTCTGCCTTTTTAGCTTCCTTCCTTCCCTTTGCCCGGTCCCCCGATAATCGCGAAAAGTCTGGAAAAGCGGAGAGAGGAAACTCTCAAAATGTATCCGCTCAACAAATTTCGAATGGAATGCAAAGCAATTTCCGTCCGTCGGGGCACCGTCAACGGTTCGGAAGCCGAGCCAAATTCCTGCAGAAATCAGATTTGGCTGATTTTCCGCAACGCACCCCTGGCGGTGCTTGCTTGTGAATGAATTCCTATCCGCGCCTTGCTTCTTTGCACTTTCTTTTTCTTCTTTTTCTTTTCGTCGTTGTCGGATTTGTCTTTTGAAATGCAGGAAAAATCTAAAAAAAAAAAAAAAAAAAAATGTTGAATCACCTATATGCAGCAGACGCCTGGAATAACGGCGAAAATGGGTTTCTCAAGCTCAGGTTTTTTTACTGACAGAAAGTTCGCTGTCGCGAAAACCAAAAGATTTAAGTTTCATCCGCCCGGATGTCCGATATCGGTTATATTTAAGTTTTGCATCCGTGACGCTTCACATAACAGTTTTATTGTTACGCGGTAGGGATAAGTTATTCTGGAATTGAATTAATTTTTAAAAAGAAAAGAAGCAAATTTACAGGTTAAAGGTGAAGCATTTCGCAAAAAAAAAAAAATAAAATAAAGAAAGTAGATGGATGCGTTGGAAGATGGAAAATTTGGAGCGTTATCTACCTGCGACTGAAATGTACGTATATCAAGACAGAAGAAAATCCTCTTCCATCTAGTGCGAAATCTTACGTAAATAAATGTCATTTTGAAAAAGTTGTTAATTAAATTGCGTCCGCGAAGTTATGGATGCGCTATTCCAATTTGTATGAAATGTTCAAATAAATTTTAACTTTTCGCTTTGGCGTCAACCGCTGTTGACAATGATCCAACATTTCGTTACAGCACTCAGCGATACGGAAGCAATTTCGGAAAAACCCCACGAAGGGGAAGTCGATGCTGGAATGAATGGGAAAATCCTTCCGCAGTAAAAAAAAAAGAGAACCTTTTTTTTTTTTTTTTTTTTTTTTTTTTTTACCCTCATTCTACCAAAACCGCCAAAAGATTCGGTGTCACTTGCAGTTTGTGTCAGGACGGCGACGAAGGACTAATGGCTGCGACAACGGGAAAAAAAAAAAAAAAAAAAAAAAAGAAATTGAACTGACAATAGACAGAGAAAGGAACCCGGAGTCAATTTAAGAAGCGGGAAAATTCTTCCACCTTTCGGGGAAAAGAAAAAAAAAATTTCCCCACATCCCCGCGGTCTCGAACCTCCTTGCGGAATGGTAAAGAGAACGGCGCAGGACGCGGACGGGAAGCGAGGATCGCGGTTCCGGATTTCGAATCGAAAATCGAACTCTCGATTCGAACGCATTCGAGAACCGGCGGCGATTTCGCGAAACGAAGCGGGCTCGAAGTAAGTGCACAGATCACGGGCGAGATTTTGGCGATCACGCGTTCCCCTGCCTCGGATGAACGGGTGAAATTGCGGTTTCGACCGAAAGCGATTTCGAAACGTTTTCGCATAAAAAGGAAAAAAAAAAAAAGGAAAACAAAACAATTTCGGCCAATGTTTACGTCGGAAATCACGGAAAAATGTTGCCAAAGGAAAAGGGGGGGGGGGGGAAAACCCGAGAAGTTGGCGTCAAACTTTTGACATTTTCAAGTTTCCCTTGACTATTGGATAAGTTCTTCGGGGCGGTTGGTTGAACCAACAGCAATGGGGAGGAAAAAAAAAGGCGGTTGAAACTAATTTTACAGAAAACTGTCTTCCTTTTGGAAGTTTAATTTAATTTTTTTTTTTGGGGGGGGGGGGAGGGGCGGATAGGTCGTCGGACGCGAGTCGGTTTGAATTTTTTTCGGGAAACGGGAAAGTTCGGGCGGCGAGAGGAAAAAAAAAAAAATCAGCCATATTGTGATGTTTTCCCAAAAATCTGCTGACGTGAAGCGGTTTTTTTTTTTTCTTTTTTTTTTTTTGTCAGACAAAGGGAACCCACGTCGAAGTTTCATTATGCACGGTTTTAATCCCTGCTGTCGGCTTAATGAGACTTGGACCGCTGGTAAATTAATTTTTTCGAAAGGGACCGGCTCTTCGGAGTTAACCCTTTGGGAGATGGAAATTGATATTAATTTTGGAGAAATTCAGATATTTGGTGGTTGTAATTCGGGGGAGGTTTTCCCTCCCCCCTCCCTCTCTCTCTCTCCCTTATGCGTCTTATTCCCGTTGTTCTCCAAGGTGAAATCGATTATCGATTCCTTTCGAGATTTCAAATCTTTTATTCATCGGCATTATGCGAGGCTGTCTGGAAGTGGCGAGCGCGCAAAAAGGAGCGTGCGGGGTGGTTTTCGAGCCGCTTTTTATTATCCCCTGCCTAATATTTGTCCCGACGCGGATCGAGGCCTAGCCCAATTCAATATGTATTCCGATTTATACGTTGTTTCATCGAATTTCCAATTTTTGGGATGGAATAATGATTAACAGTGGAAAACGTCTGAGTGGTTCTATGCCGTTTCGAAGTGGAAACCGCACCGACGAGGGAATGAGGAGATTGATTTTCGAAATTTTTTCGAACCCGGGTAAAATTCCAAAATTCAAATTCGTTTATCGCAAATGTCCTTATGTCTTTCAGATTTTCTTTGCCCCTGAAACTTTTATTTTTTTTTTTTTCAGTCAGCCCGAGGGAAGTTTCCCTTCCCCCCCCGGGGCGGGAGGACCAGACGCATATTTGGAAAACTTAACCGTTAGCCTCTTTTAATATTCCTAATGAAAGCAAGTCAATTAGTTGTAATGACCAAAGTTAATTACTAATATTATTATCGATATAAAAGTTTTTAATGTAATTAAATTTCTTATCGTCACGGCGAAGATTATCCAATGGATGGGTTCCGAAATTAAATCTGCGAGGAGCCCTTTAGGTTAATTTATTGCTTTTTCAAAATCTCCGCTGCGATCTGAGTTCCGGGACGGCGACGAAAATTTGTCGCACCGAACCTTTTTCGGATTTTTGCAGGTTGTCCGTTATCGTCGTTCTTCGATTTCGAGGATCCTCCCGGGCAGCTTCGGCAATTTCACGGAGCGGGGTCCTTCGCGTGCGGAACGAACAGCGAAAACGAATCGCACCTCCGGGGGCGTTCCTCTTTTTAAATTCCGACAGCGCCATTTGACTGCCGCAGCATTAGCGTGTCTTAAAATAAATAAATGTCCCAGGATTCGAGATTTCCGTACCTCGAAATCGGTCTCGTCGACGTTTGACCGTAATTTGTGATTCTCCTCGTGCGATTACTCCCTCCGCATTCGGATTTTCATTGCGCCCCGCCTTCGGGAAAGCGGAAAAGCTCCTTCTTTGGTTTTACATAAAATCAAGATTTCTTTCATAACGTGTTCCTCCGTTTCTTTCCTTCGAAGCAATTTGCAGGGGAGGAAAAAAAAAAAAAAAGGCACATGCGCGGAAAATATCCGAGCTGACCGATTATTTGCTTTGGACTCTTTCGAATGGGGAAAAAACGCATGAAAACCTTGGGTTCTTTCCTTTCGAAAACACGAGAGATTTTCCGCAGCCGCCTCGCTTGCCCTTGCCCGTGATTCTATTCAAACCTAGAAATTAGTTACCTAATGAAATATCTTCCTTTTGTCGCCTGACAGATAATTTATACGGTACATTCATATATTGCATTATTGCGCGGGAAAACATAATTCAGAATTTTCATTTATTTTCCAAATTGTGCCTTTTTCTCCCGGAAACTCTGTTTTCTTATCTGGGCTTTATATTCGAGCATTAAATCCGCCTCGTTCTCGTTCTTTTATCCGCGCAAAACTGTTTCGCTTCTCCGTTTATTACTTTTACATCGTATTCTCCTTTTATGACACTTTTTTCTTTTTTTTTTTTTTTCCTTTTTTACCTCCTCGCTTTCGCTCTGCAGCATCGACGATTCCCTCGTTATGCTCCGATGACCCTCTGGCTGCCGGTTTTTTTTTTTTTCGAATTTTTTCGATGCTTCCCACTTCTTTCCCCGGCACATTGAGCTCCGTGAAGTCCCGAGGTACGCTTCGCCCCTTTTTCGTTTCATCTTCCCGCCATCCTTTCCGCTTCGGCGACGGCTTTTGGACGGCACCCCTGAAAGGTCGGACGTTTCTCGGCCACGCTCATCATTACGGGCACCATACCAGGCGGAATCCCTCTTGAGGGAAATCACCCCGGCAGGAAAGGGAAAATGCCGCCAATCGAGGAATCCTTCGTGAATGGGGCAATTATTTGTAATTAACTTGAAATTTTGCCGGAGGCAGAGTCGATTTCAGCTGCCCGCCTCGCAAAAGGGAAAACGGGACAATTGCGTTCACAGCGAGCCGAGATCGCTCGGATTTTCTCGAAATCTCGACGAAATAAACACGCTTGACCGTTCGCAGGATGATGCAAGTGCACAAAACCCGGTAATCACTGCTTATTTTCCTTAGTAAATTATAAATAAATACTCGTTCGCATAAGTATCGAAAGCTTGATGATGAAAGCTCCTTTTGTGGCGTGAGCCGTGTTTCGAAACCGAATCAGAAAATTGAAATGACTTGTATGGATGGTAAGGTTAAGAAGTGCCTGCAAATCGATGATGATGAGTGCGGTGGTTTAACATTTAAGAAAAAAAAAAAAAAAAAAAAATCCGAACTTTCCGGATTTTGTTCGAACATAGTAAAAATGCAAAGAAATCATCCTCTGCCTTTTGTTACCTCGTACAAATTGTCATTATTCGGATAATAGAATCGTAAAATGCATTATATGATTTTATAGCTCATGAGTCGCGAGATCGTTTATAATTTTTAATTCGGAAACGGTGATAAATAAATAATTCAACTTATATAAAAAATATGTGGCTACGAAAGTGGTGAACCGTTCCTGCGATGCGCAATTGTGCAGCGTCTAAAGTCTGACGGAATAAAATCGAATGCATATAAGGCGTGCCAAAGATATTTATTGAAATATCATGCAGACAACCTTTTCTGGAGGAAGAAGGTTAAAAAAAAAAAAAAAAAAAAAAAAAAAAAAAAGTAGAAGCGATTTATATAAAAACAAAAAAGCCATTTTGGAATTCCATTTCCCTTAATATATCATCTGCGTTCTGGATTCTCCAAAAGAGAGAAAAAAAAAAGAAAATACTTAAAAATGCTTCCTCTCAAATAAGATATATTTAAACTTGTTTTTCCGGTATTCCAACTATTCGGAAAGAAAAGAAAAAAAGCTGCGGATCCCGCTGCAGAGAGAGTCGCATCCCGAAGCTTTTTCACTTCCCGCTTTTATCGCTTTGACAGAAGCGGAAAATCTGCCCTGGATCATGTAAAACTCTTCATTTCGGTCCCACCCCCTTAACGATTCCGCATAATAAAAAATGTTTCCGGCCTTTATTTTTTTCTTCCCCTTTTGTGAATTTTCCCTGATTTTCCATTCCGCGCAGGCGGAAATCCAGTGCGTCTCCCGCACGGAAAATGTATCCGACCCGGACGTCCCCCGGTTAATAGGCTTTCTGTTCATTTCCCGTTCGATTCGGCGCTCGAATTTTGTGCAACCGAATCTTCGACCCGTTTTCAGGGGGCCTTCACCCGACGCCTCGTGTCGCAGGCGTCGGCCGTAAGGTTCCGCCCCTGGAAAATTTCAAATTATTTGTCGGTTCGTCAGCAGTCGCAGCGGGCGTTCGATCGGTGTATCGTTTGGCGATGCATTTTCCGGCGTGGAATCATCTGCGAAATTTTCATCCCCCCGAGTGCATCCACCACTGCCACCCTTTTGCGAGCTCCGCCGTTTTATTTGATGAATTTTCATAAAGTCGATATGGGATTCGCATATTTCGGCCTTCCCGCGAAAGATATTTTCGAGCGGGGGTGGAAATAGCAAGTGGGATAAATCTTCCGTGAAGGATTGTTCGTGTATTCAATTTCGTTTTGACGGATGTTTAAGTCCCATCCATGACAGTTCGTATATGGATTTAATGATAAAATGCGCTCTTTATTTGAAAAGCAGTAATTATTCTTTTTTATTCTTTCTATTTTATTTTATTTTATTTTATTTTTTTCTCATTCCAGTCGGGGTGACCTCTTTGCCCCGTGTTTCGATTATAACCAGCCAAAGCGCATATCCGCTATGGCCTCTCTGCAGTTTCAATTTTTGCAATTCCTTTTGCTCCGAAATACAGCTTACCTGGTAATTTTCATTTTAACCCAACACAAGTGTTAAAATGAGAAAGGAAAATGAGCTACAGCTTTTTTGTGGCTGGAGTTCTAAAATAGAATTATTTTTCTCATGTCGATACACGAATATCGTGCCATACATTTTATTTCAGGCGATAGCATTTAATTTCCTGATTATGTTGTATTAGTCATTTTCAATTTTTCCAGCCTCGTTTACAGCCGAATTACATTATATATTCATTTTATATTTTTCTAAGTGGATTATTGTGTGTACGCGTCTCGGGTGACAATATTATTGTCATTTTTTCGTGTAATTATTCAGGTTTGTTAGATTTTTGTTAATTTTTTTTCTCGTTATTTAACATAAACTAAATGGAATTTTATTATTTTCACTTCCACGCCGCATCCTATATCTAAACCAAACTAGATGAACTGGCCTGCAAATAATGTTATATATAAATATATTTGACGTCATTTTTCGAGCCATTTAATTTTTCTGTCAAATCCAATCTTCTGTCACGGTAAAAAGGTTTAATATATAATTATTGGGAATAAATGGACGGTACTTAATTGAAAGCGGATATATATTTGGTATCTTATTTTTCGAGAGCAAATTTTCATCAGGTTTATTTGATGTGTGAGAACGCTTGCGTTATTTTTAAGTACAGTAAGGTATGATGCCGCCGATTAGAAGTTTGCACTGCGTATAATAACACTTTTCTACAGCATTGTGGATTTGCTGCCTGCAAGGATACAGGCCTGACGTATAAAAAAAAAATTGTAAGTTGCGTGTGAGTGGCAGAAGTCATTAATTGCCGCAAAATGGTGACTAATTGAAGGAAATTCGGTTTCACCCTTTCGCCGAGGGAGGCTTTTAGGGAAATAACCTAAAACGTGATAATTTTCAAAGACTTTGCTTCTCTAAGCTGAATCATTTGCGTTTCACTGATTTTTCTTCCTGCCTGCTTTGTTCCCTTTGTTATATCCTCTGAAAGACCTCTTTTCCTCATTTTTATATTGTCCTCATCCTTTTGATCTTTTCTCCGATTTATTTAACCCGGTTCACCGTGATTATGGTATGATAATTACTCATCCATCTGTCAGTTGGGACGCTCAAACACGAGAATATCGCGCCAGCAACTGTTCATTTTTACATATGTATTCTAACATCATTGTATCTATTTTTTTTGAAATATATCGTTTGGATAAATTTGTTATTTAACAGTCCAATGACTGTACTCAATTCACTCGTACTCAATTTCAGCCATTTCATATGAATCATATATACATATATATATATGAATCATTTTTAAAAAAAATAATCCTCATCCCATTTGCTTTTTTCATTTGACTATATTATGTTCTCATGGCCTTTCACTGGTTTTCAATTTTACATCTAATATGCTATGCATACAATATTTAAATGAATTTCTAACCGTACAGTTTGGCACCTCATATTATTCGATAAATCAATTTATATTTACTTTTTCTTTCGAAATACATTTTAAAACTTTAAGTTAAAAAACAAAATCTTTAAAAGTTTGTCGTATTTTTTGAGGGAAAATCTTGTTTGAGCTTTGAAATCAATAAATTTAGTAAAAATTACGAATGAAATATTTGATCGCTTGAATTAATTTGATGTTCTGCATGTGTAAGTATTGTAGTTATAAAGCTTATGAATACACTCTTTGCTAACGTCAACAGCAGAGTTCAAATAAAAAAAAAAAATATGTTAAGTTATTTAACATTTATAATAAGCGATATGTTGAATTAAAATACTTTTTATTTTCCGACCCATAGCTTTTTCAAACACTTTGTATAAAAGGATTATTTAAGGGTATAGTATGAATACGAACTTAAATTTCATTTTCTAAGCTCATTTTCTAAATGGCATTAGATGTTTGCTCTTAATTTATTACGTCCCTTATTATTTAAGTCGCAAATCCGCAAGTTACAGTCCCAAATTAGCCCCTTTGTGCTCTTTAGAACCTTTTTTTGTATATTGTAACATTAGTCAATTTAGAAACTTTCGCTTAACTTAATCTGGGTTTCCACCATTTTATGTTCGACTTGAATGTATATTTTAATGCTATTATGTGCATACTTTACTGGTTATTTTCTGATGGTCTTCGATAATTAATCAGATTCACAGTAGTATTATTATATATCTATGGGCATATGATGGTGTTGACTCATTCTCAAGTATTTCGACAAACTGGGTTTTCAGAATATATGAATTTTTTTTTTCTTTTTGATTTATGATACTTATGTGTATTACTTTATTGGTTTGTTGGACATTTTTAAAAATTGTGAAAACCTTGCATGATAGATGACAGTAGATAAACAAAGAATAATTTTGCGACTTTAACCGTAAATATGAATACATAAAGGAACTTTTCTTAAATTTGATCGATGGGATTTAAAACTTTTAAAAAGCTTCTCATTCTGTGGTTGCAAGCATCACCCTTGAAAATGAACAGAAGCTTAGTCTTTGATTTTAACTCGGGAACTCATATATGATTAAATATTAAGTGATGTTTATAATTTAAGGCGGTTGTAAACTTTTTTTTTTCTAAGATAGATCGATATAAGCGAAATTCTTAAGATGAAAAAATTTTAAACATCACTGACAAATTTTATTTCTTGAAATATAATTTCAAGTTTCTTCCATGCGCAAAATGATTCCGCTCATTTTCGAATTATCCTATATACAAATTTGCGTAATTTCCTTTTTAATTTCCTTTCTCTATTGATTGCTTTTATTATTTTGCGGAAATTGGAAGTCTAAGATGAGAGCTAATTAGTTTTCAAACAATGTCTTTCAACGAAAGTTTCTGCAAGAAAGGCAATTTTAACGTACGGTTTATTATGTGCTTAAGAATAAATCACTTATTAATGCAATAACAAAGCCTGCCAGCTTTTCCTAGTTTGCACCGAGTCGTTTCGCTTTCATAGCGTGACATCTTTTGCAAGATAGACATTTATGTAAACAGATAAAAGTATCAGATATCTTGGGAAGGATCAAAAAACTTAGCAGAGATAAAATAGTACACTTTTACTCTTTTTTTTTTTTTTTCCTCTTACTTTTTCAATAGAAGTACAATTGATAAAATTGTAATACGATAATATCTTTGGCCCGTTCGGACTGTTTATTGGTTTGCGCCTAACGTTGAAATTGTGAATTTTAAAAGTGAAGCAAATTCGCGAGGGAATATTCATGTTAGGAAAGGAATTTATTATAAGTTTCCATATCCCATTTTCAAATTTCTCCTTATACCCTTATGTTGCAAATTAATTTCAAAACGGTCTCCAAAACTCATTCAATAAATCCTCTTTACTTCCTCTTTTTGTTCTTGTTCGGTCCGAATTAATTTGCTCTAATTCAATGCCATTTTATTTATTATTTTGTACCATTATCTTAATGCTTCTCCTCCCGTCGGTTTTTACTATTCTGCTTAATATTCAACTATTAAAGATGGTATTTTTAAAGAATTATCATTCATTTCAAGGGTTTTATCTCGTCAATTACGCTTTTTCGAACCACTTGAGCAACTGGAGCTGAGCACTTGAGCGTTTCTTTTACCGTATCGACTTCCGATGGTGTTGCTCAAGAAAGCGGATGCGCCAGAAGGATTTGCAGCCGAACAACAGAAAATGTCAATCGTTTTAAGTGCCACGGCACAAAGATGCAAAGTTCGAGGCGGGATGCAAGGCGGCCGATACCCTTGTACACATGAGGAGAAGAAAAGGTTGAGATTTTTTGAATCTGAGGCTGTTTCTGTACCTGGCGGATTCGGCGAGAGCCTTTTGTCGATTGTATTTCGGGCACTAACCATAATGGGGGGGGGGGGGAATGCAAAAGGGATTTTTGAAATTTATATGAGTCACATTTTGGAAATTTTCTCCCCGTGATTTATGCTCAGGTTTTTAATGGAAGAAATTTAAATCATGCGAAAAGAAAGACATTTTCAATCGCCGGATGAGAGTGGAGAGGTACCCTCGTCAACGGAATAAATATTTACTTTCTTTCCTACCCCCAAATCTGCTTTTATGGCGTAAGTCCTGCTTACATGTGTCTTAAAAGCCTTTATGTATATTTTTTTTTTATTTGCTTTATTTTTTGGCTCCGCTCTCTAACGTTACACACGAAATAAATAATTGCCGGTTTATTATTTACGTCACGGAAGTAAATATATATATATATATACACATTTCATTTTTATTTATTTACCTCTGCCATGATTGTTCACGTATTAAATATTGCCAAAATTTATATCGATAGTACATTCAGACCTGTAAATAATGCATTTAAGATTTCATTATTCTTATGCGTTTTTAAAGTGTCGTGTAATTACGTTAAAACATGAACAGAAGGGAATGTATTGTTGTGTCTGGGCCACGGCAGGGATATCGTCGAGGATTCTTTCTTGTTTTATTTTTCATTTATACAGCTTTATAAAATTACACACCGAAAAGGGGACGTGCTAGAAGTGAAAAAGCGCGGCAAATGCACGGCTTTAACCTTAGCATTAGAGAGAAAAAGAAAAGGGAATCAAAGTGAAAAAAAAAAAAAATAGGAAGTGGTTTAATATATTGCAGGGACTGAATAAAAGTCTAGTAAAATAGCTTGAGAAAAGTGTATAAAAAATTTGACGAAGCAGAAAATTGCTTGAACAAGAGGGAAAAACGACAGGGAAAGAAAAAATAATGGGAAGAAAAACTAGAACAAGGTTGCCTTCGAAATGTAGGTTTCCGAAATAGAAAACCGATAGAAAAAGCATGTATAAAACTAATGGATATGAAGCTGGAGGGGAATGGTATCGAAGGCGTATAAGACGTATTTCATAACATCTATGGTTTTCCATATAATTTACGTTGACGGATGCACGTACAGTTATAAATCCTTAACATAAAATTATTACAAATTGCATGGGGAAAAACAAAAAACACCTATTCACCAAATGGATCTTTCTTTGCGGCACACAATAATTGCATTATGATAACATTTGCGTATACGGCAGCGGTATAACTGCGCATGGTTTTCTAATCTAAGGCTGATGTTAAGTCCCCGAGTTGCTGTTTTTTTGGGAGAAAATTTATCAATTTGCCGCTGAGAGAATGTCATTTGATCTAGGTTGCCCGTGCGTCAATTTGTCGGCCGACGCCTCTCATCGTTCGCGCATCGAACGCTCGTAGCGCACATCAGGTACGGGCTTTTATTAAAGCCGGGCAAGTACATCTTCTGAACGAGACGCGGAAAATTGCCGAGGAGTTGCCTCTGAAACGTCAGCCGAAGGAGAACATCTTTTTGCCGTTCGAAAACCGTGGCGGGCGCCGCAGAAGCTTAGCCTGAAAGATTTCGCAGTTGTTTTATAGGACGCGAGAAGGCAACAATTTCCGACTTTCCCGCATTCGCTTACGCCAAAGACAATGAGGAGCGATGAATTTTCGCTAAACGTAAATAAGGCTCCTTGGAAACTTGGAAAAGATTCGCTCCGTTCCGCGGGAGGCAACGCAATAAGGTGCACTGCCCTTTGCCGTTTCGACTTTTCCGCCTCGGAGGAATCGTTTTCGGCGGCGGCAAAATCCCGGTTTTTTTTTTTTTTTTATTATTTTTTTATGGGAGAACAGAAGCTCGCGTAATGCGGTTCGTCAGCGTGCCGGTTGAGCCCCGATGGACGGAAAAAAAGGAAAAACCTCTCGGAGTGTGCAGAATTCGAAATTGGGTCCCCCGTGAGGTTTCCGCATTCGCACCTCGCATGCAAAATCCAAATTACATTTCCATTTTCGGGTCGTGATCTCTCCCTCTACTTATTAATTCATTAAAACGATACTTTTCGAAATTGCTGGATGCTTAACTTTTAACCTGATCGTGGTGGTCCACGGTTTCGAGCGTCGGATTCAGATTAAAAATAAAAGAAAAAAAAAATTATTTTAAATGTGATACATTGCGTGTATAGATGCGTGAACGATCCCCGTGTCCGTCCGCTGGCAAAATATTCTCCCAAAGCAGTTTTTACGTACATGTTAAGAAATAAAGGACCTTTCCGGTGCGGAAATTATGATCTTTATGCGTTACAGCGGCAGCCTGTTTAGCGCGACGATCTTTCGGTGAATATCATGTATCCTGCAAATCTGTCGTTTTCTGCGTTGAGACGGGAGAGGGTGAAAAAATAAAATTTCGCTTAAGAGCAAAACTTTAGCGTAAGGATAAAACATCATTAATTTCGATACCTTTCATGGCTTCGAATACTAATTCAATGAAGCAATTCGAAAATGAAATATTTCCTTTTTCTTTTTTTTAAGACGAAACAAATTTTATCGGCAGTTGCTGAACGTGTAATTATATAAACAACGGAGTTCTGCCCGCCGCGCAAACAAAGAGCATTCAGAATTTTCATAAGCAGTTTCAAACTTTTTTTTTTTTTTTTTTTTTTTTTAATCATCCATCAGAAATATCGCGATTTTATCACTTTTCTCGCTATCCGCATTTTCCGGGGCTCTTTTCTCTTTTCCATGGATAAACGGCCGGAGTTGAAGGGGGATTCGCGCGGGAACCGCAAACGCGTTTTTTTTTTTTTTACGATTTCGCGGCACACTTGAGAGCCCCGGTTTTTGGGAGAAATTCGCTTATATCAGAATATCCGAGGCTGCTAAGAAGGTTAAACTAAGTTAACTCGAGGTGCGAGGCGCCGCCACTGTAACAGTTTAAGCGAAGCACCCCCTCGAAGGAAAAAGGAGACCGCCACCCCCGGTTCAGATTAGCATGGGCAGCGGAAGCGAGATTACGGGAAATATTAACGTTAATGCGGCAGTTCCGGCACGGCACACCAAATAAGATCAGACCTATATTAGGGGCTGCAGGTCGGGGTGGGGTGGGGGGTTAATATGCGCATAAAGCGGAAAATTCGTAAATAGAGTAAAATAGTTTCGGTGGCACTTTATCGCGCTCGTGGAAATCGTTAAGTTCTTTATGTCGCTCTTGACGATGAATTCGCCGCAAGAGAAAATTCGAAATATTGATTCTGAATCGGTACCTGAAGATGAATTAGAAAATGTCTGCGCCTCCGCGTTAAACGGTCAGATTTGACTTGATTCTGAGCGGAATCTACGACAATGAAAAAACCGAAAAAAAAAAAATATATATATATATATATATAATATATGAAATCGTAAAATATATTTTATCTCTCATACTCTCCGATGACTCTACTCAGGGGTGACCACACAAAAGAAGTAAAGACAACGATGGCTAATAAACTATCTGTGTACTTTACATCGCTTGCATGTAGGTGTGGAAAAGTGAACGGCATTTCAGTAATTAATCCCGGTGAATGGTACTTCAATAAGTGGCCGCCATCCTTCCGGAGGAACGACGACCCAACTTCACGGTTGGTACCGGTGCGGCTGATGCCCGAAGAACCGGAATGCGGGGGTAAAGCCCCTTCAGAACGGGGATCTTTCCGAATCGATTGATTTACCTGGTTTTTGCCGATCTTGTGGATTTGCTGTTCGATCCTTGTCAGTCGGTGCCACGTGCGCTACAGTATATAAACTTTGCCGGAGGCATCGCATCGCCCAGCGCTTAACAGGAAACCGAGATCGCGTTGCGACCGACGCCGAAAATTTTCGCAAAAATCCGCGCATTTTCGCACTGCGCCTGAATGCGAGGCCCGGATGACAGTTCACGGGATTTTGCGGAATCGGGGTCGGAAAGGGAAGCGGAATTGAAAAAGGAAAAATTTTCGTCCTTCTCAGATATGCGGATTTGAAGTTGAATGAAATAAACGCCGGAACTCGACAGATCTCCCGGCCGGGTTTGTCGTCGAATCTCCGTTTACCAAGGTTCCCATTGGACACTCCTTGGACCTCGCATTCCGGCAACACTTAATTACTTCGTTTTTGCTTCTCTTTCAGTTATTTCGTCTACCTGGACCATTTTTTCCAGCGATTTCTAGTTCTTCAGGTTCCTGCGTGACCAGTTTCTTCGTATGGCTCTTCAAGCGCATTGCCTTTTGTGTGTTTTTTTCACTAATTGCATTCGTTGCGTTGATGATACGTCCGTTAACATATCTCAATGTTCCTTAAACTAAAACCTCAATTCGAAACTCTCTTTCTGGACATTTTCGAACTTAATAAAGCCCACACAAATAAACATCGTGACAAATCAATCCGCAGCAATAAATTACCTTCATGCATTCTCCAGTCGTCGTCCGGCCCTGGAAGGGAGCCTCCTAAGAGGCGTGATTAAGAGATCTCCAACTTATCCAGTCTCGTAATGATTTTCGCTGATGTCTGTCATCATCATGCGGTTACGAGCAAACGACTTATTCGCAGCGTTTCAGAAAAAGAAAAGACGTCCCAACGTGGATCAGTTTCTTCCATTGTTTTACACATTTAGATCTTCCTCACCCGACAGTTGTCCTGCAGATCTTCCTCTGAGACCGCTTCCATCCGCAGGCAATCGCCGCTCGGTCGTTCTGCCCGGCGTTCGGTATGCCTCCCGATGCGGCAAAATTCATTGCTGTCTGATCGCACGCTCCGCTCTCGTTTGCCTTGTAAAATATCAGCGCCGCACGCTGATCGGGCGCATCATCTTTTTTAAACTAAAAAAAAGAAACCTCTCCCTTTGCTCCTCCATCTTCGTGGCGACACAGTGAAGCACTCCCGCATCCGAACCAGGATTAACCATATTCCGATCAGTTTCGCTTAAATCACCCGCCTAACGTCGCAGTCCCTATATGCCTGGCATTCCCCTTTATTTTTCCCGTTCAGAACTCTCCCCGGGACGCTCACCCCTTTCCTGCTGCCCACTTTTTACTTGGCCTCATTCAACTCCCGATCCTCGGATCTGGAGCCGAACGAAAATTCAATGGCGCTCTTTCCGTTTTTTCGTGTCGTTTCCCTTGGTGTCCTGCTCTCCCTCTAATATGCCCGCCGCCCCGCGCCACCAAATGGAAAGTTGGCGCAACGTGCGGACGCGGTCGCGACGAGGCCCCGGTGTCGCCGACGGTTTGGGTTTGTCGAAACCCAATGTTGCGTGGGCAAGACGTCGACATGCATCGACCGAAGAGATCTCCATTTAAAAAACCTCGGTTTAATCTTAATATGAATGATAATTATAAAACCGTCTCCGCATTTTATAATAAGCGGTCTGATCACATAACTTTTTGACGTGTTTTTAAATGTGATTACGTCCCGGCATCCCAACCCGACCGGCGACAGTGTCGGCTTTGAATCTCGGCGTGCCTTATTCCATGCCGGAGCGATCGCGGGTAAGAAATAAGCCATTTCCGACTTGTAATAAAGGAGAGCTCTCTGAGAGAGAAGAATTCCGTTAGTAATAATTGAATCGCTCTATGAAGATCTCTTCTTTAGATTATTTCCTACATCTATAGGGAAATCTCAGCGAGAGACATTCCCTTCACATATAATAATTTCTTATTATATAAGAAATATACGCACTATCTAATAATATACATTATAAAAAATATAATAATATAATGATAATATATATATATATATATATATGATCTACGTCGGGGGTGCTTAAAATTTTACAAGATTTCGAAGCGCGAGAGTTTTTCATTGCGTTTGTCCGCGGCATTCCAATTAAATTCAAATCCTTTCCTTAAATAACAATCGTGATTATATAAAGGAAGAAAGATATTTTTTACTCATTAAAAGTATTACAAAAGAGAAAAAAATAATAAAATAAAGTAAAGAAAGATCCTCTAAAATTTGCTATTGCCTGTTCATTTTTGCCAAATTATTTTCCCGTCCAAAAGAAAAAAAAAAAAAACACAAAATAGATTTTCATTGCAGAAGTAATACGGAAAACTTCTGCCTTTTTTGAAATTAACAACTTCGCAGCATTCTCTCAGAGTCGGTAATAATATTTATTTTCTTGGAACGTTTTATAATAAGATTTCCAGATTCTTTCCGGAAAAAAAGATGGAAGTTTTTCCCCGCGCTTTAGAATTTGGGAAATACGCTAAAAATGAATTTTGTTGTTGTGGAAAATGAATTATTTGCAGTTGAGTTAAGAACTGAAAATAAAAAGCTTGTCTGTTTAACTTTAATAATAACAATAATAATATGTATAATTGATAATGTACTGCATCACTTGAGTAAACATGGAATGAAGGCGCCAGGTAACGTCGTAGCACACACACACACACACACACACACCACACACTCTCTTTTCTGCATACTATAATGCACTTGAATCTAAGGATATAGCGTTTTCCCTTTTGCACGTGTATGTATATATATATATATATTCATTCGATAAATGTAATTTTTCACTTGTAAATTGATAAATTTGCTTAATGTAATTTAATATTCCAAGCGTCGAAACTCGGAATTCTAACATTCAAAAGTCAAAACATTGAAGGGAAGAGAAATTTTTCCCAAATCGACTTCGTATCTGACAATAAAGAGGAACATAGTTTCTTGTGAAGATCGGGAAACGTACAGCTAGCAGCGTGACAAAGACAGCAAATGGTTTTTTTGAAGTAATTGAAAGTTTTTTAAACAGAAGTTGCCCCAAAATGGCTCCAGTTGCTTCAACGGATTAGCGAGACACACATGATTTAAAAAAAAAATAAATAAATAAATAAATAAATTCGACGGAACATTCCCGCGACAGACATTCAGGTTTTTTTTAAGCTTCGAGAAAAATCTACAAATGCCATCGCCGAATCGCATGAGAAAGATAAATTACGTCGTGGTCGAAGGAACGGACCGGGGAGTCAAGAAGCAGAATTAGCAAAATGAAAATCTGAGATCACATTCAGCAGATCTAAAAATTTCAAAATCTTCAAAACCGCTCAAAAAAGAACGCTGCGACAAGAGCTTGCGAAACAAAACGTAAGTCTGTTCGGGAGCGAAGAAGAAGCGTTGGATTCTCGAAAGGAAAAACGCTGACTTAATAAAAACAACGTCATCAATCTAATCGCTTCAACCTGTGTAAGCTGACAAAAATTACACGAGGATGGAAACGACATACGAAAAAGATCTGATTTATGAATGCGAAACGGCATGCGAATAAATCATTCGGAAACCGTGGAAGAAGTTAGCTTGGGAAACGTGAATTGAAAACAAAATTTATCAATCAAATAAAATTAAAAAAAAAAAAAAATAGAAAAATATCTTGGAAAAACAAGAAGAAATATGAATGATTTTCAAAAAGTATCATGTTCACCTATAAATATTGTGCAAAGCGGACGTGGACGGATCCGAAGAGAATACTCAGGAATATGCGTAAGGAAAAAGGAAAAGAAGAGGAAAATCGTAAGCGAGTTATAAATCGGTGCAACAGAAGTAATGACTGATGTGTCAGAAGGAAGAACCGAGGAAAAAAAAAATGGAGAAGGCGGCAGCAAACCAACCGCAGTGAAAAGGTTCTGCGCTCGGGACGGTGACCGCCTTTTTCTCGTCAGCAAGAATATGTCAAATTATCTGAGACTAGAAAAATTTTAAAAAAGAAACATCTGTGATGAAATTATAGGGATAAATGGAAAAATTATTTATGAGGCAGAGAAGGATAAAAATTAAAATAAAACAGCATTTTGGACATTTAATTTGTAGAATTGATAACCGGAGCGACGGCGAATACGTTATGAGAGTTGACGCGAGAAGTGGTGTCAGAAAATCAAACTACCAATAGGAAGGAGTGGAAAGGAAGAAGCATCGAGATGTTAGCAATAAAATTTTGAATAACACTAAATAAGAAAAGTAAAAATAATTTAATATTCATGGATTGATATAAAAGAAGTATGTGATGCGAATAACCACAGATATTGGTGCTCAGATGCAGGGAGCCAAACTGTGCACGAAGCACTCAACCGAGCAGTAGGAGATATGGGACTTACGCTGGTAACGGGTTAGTAAATTGAGGGAGACATGAAAAATCTGACACGATTTGGATAATCTTCTGCGAATGCCAGTTCGAAACCAAACCCGGTGCCATACAGGAAATCGATAGCCGCAGATTTCCGGGGCTCAGCAGTGGACAACGTGAGATCGAAGAAGCGGCCGAAGAAACGCGCGACTTGTCGCGAGCGCCGGAGGAGGAGAACGAAGGGTCGAGACCCAAAAGGCCGTGCTCGCTTGCCTTTGAGAGACGACGGAATTCCTGCGGCCATCAGGAGAGCACTTCCCTTCGCGGCAGGAAGACGCCAACGAGAAAATCGCGGTCACCGGATACCGAGAGGTGTCACCGGTGAAGAACGTCGATGGATTGTCCGACGGCACAGCGGGGCGCGGGGCCTTGATTGCAGATCTGCGGCCAGCGCCGAGTGCGCCACCGCCTTGGAGATTTCGGATCCGCGCTCGATCTCGGACGGAAACGCAAACGCGGAAATGCGTCCAACCGCAGAAGAAGCATTAATATATATATTTTTTTTTTTCTTTCAAAAGCAATCTCGTACATTTCCATGTTTAAAACGTCAGACGAGCTTTTGAGGGAAACGTAAAAGTGCCTTGTGAAAAAGAAATCGCTTAATGTACATTTGGCCCTCGCTTAATCGGATAGCCTTTTGTATGGCAGAGCCTTGCGCCTTATGCGAACTTGTTTTATGGTCCGTAAAACCTTAAATATCAGCCGAACGGCAGAAAAAACTTATTTTTCTCCGTCCTTGCGCTGTTAACGTGCCCATCTTGATTACTGTCCAAACGGGAATGCCGCTTGGTTACAAGGAGCATTATGAGATATTTTCAAGCGGTATTTTTCTCGACGCTAACCGACAAACGGCAAAATAGTTGCTGCAGCCCCATGGAAGTGTTCAGATTCGCGGCTCAAATAAAATATTTTTTTATTTTTTTTCCCCTTTTCCTCCGTCGATTTTCATCTGAAATTTTTTGTTTTACATCAATTTTAGGTTATTTACTTGATTTGAGCTTTCACGTCGCGGCCATCTCTTGGTCGTTATCCGGTTATTCAGCTAAATAATTGCGCGCACGTTTCCACGGCCCTTTTCTCCAGCGGTAAATATATTTCCTACTCCGTCGAAAGCAAATGGAGCACGCTTCTAAACAATGGCGATTTAACGGTGCCAAAAAATTTGATAGAGGTAAAAAGCCCGAAAAAACCCCGACCCGGATTGCTGTTGAGTGACTTCTCCGTCTGGTAACAACATGTCATTTGGACTCGAATCAACTTCCACGACATATCAAATGATGTAAAATAAAATTATTTCCCTTTATTTTCGAGCATCGACCGTTCAAACATTCTTTTTTTATTTTTTTTCCTTTTTTCCGCCAAAATAATTTCGAAAGCCTCAACGCTGCCGTTCCCGATTTGCGCCTCCCCCCCCCCCGCAAAACACCCGACTTACTTCCGAGGCGGATTCCTTACCCTGGCGCTGCTCCCGGAAGGGTTGCCCGCGGAAGGAACAGTCGCCGCGTCCCTCGGGATTTGCAATTGTCATTTTTCGCATTCGTCGCTTACAACCTCATTATGAATTATTTTGCGGCCGAGCCGAGCCTCGCGCATTCTCCCAGGCTGCTGCTGCCGTAAAAGCCGCCGACGACACGCGATATACCTGGCGATTTATTGCCTTACACCGGCGGAATATCGGTGCAGAAAACTGCTTGCTTTTACGATTTTGCCCTACTTTTACGATATTAAGGGAACTTTTCGCTCGGGGACGCTGCTGGGAAATCAATTTTGAGTCGGGAGGGGGGAGGGGGCGGAAGAGCCCCGACAGGACCGGAGGAAATGTGCGAACGCGAAGCGGGAACCTGTTGAGCGGCAAACGGGGAAATCGCTATCTCACGAAAGCTAATGAAATAAATACGGCAAAGTAAATATCGGTTAAACCAAAAAAAAAAAAAAAAAAACACCAGAAATTAGTTAATTAACTAAATAACAAAGGTGATCCCTAATGGGCTTTGATTGTTGATAAATAACCGCGAAAGAAGCTTGAAGCTTTTTACCAAAGAGCTTTCCATTTGCATGTACGAATGCTCCTTTGTTTAAATCTTTTTATCAACCGAAATGTAAATGGAATAAAAATATAATGAAAGTTGTTCGTTCGCTTTTAAAATGCCGGGGATAATCTTTGTGCGCCCGTAAAATGTCGCTAATGCCAACTTTTCGTTGCGGGGAATTAATTTTCGAAAAAGCTTCAATCCACTTTCGCCTTTGGGCAGATTGCGGAGTTATAATGATGACAGCTCACTTCTTGCGAGTTTTATTTTTCACAAAAAAATGTCCCTCGAAGCGCAGGCAACCGCAGGTTTTACATATATATTTGGTTTTCCGTAAAGAGCCAATTTAGTTCTCTCCTAAATATTAGTCGGCACAAGTATCCGGTTTGGCTGCCCACCGGAATTAGCGGGATTTCATCAAGCCGCCACGACCGAGCTTTGTGCAACGGATATAACGAATTCCGGGCATAAGCGAAAGGTTTAGGTTCGCGGACCCTGAAGCGAAATCGAATCTTGCCCGTCTGAAATGAAAAATGTTTCCTAATATCGCGCAGTTTGACGGAAGCGAAGAATTTCCCGCTCCAGATCTCAGCTAAGAGTTTTCATTTACATCGTTTTTGAGTCCGTTTATGTATCATCTAAATTCATTTTGTTTTTTTTTTCCATTATTTACTGCGGTTCCTCGGATTCGTTCTTTATTTTTAGGTGTCGCCTGCCTTTTAGGGCCTCTCGAAGCCTTTCCTCATTCTTTCGGGACGTTCGACCTTACGCAGTTTTATCGCAGAACGCTTGCAGCAGTCGCTCATACGTGCCTTTCCGATCAGCGACGGCCGCCGATGATGCGGGGTAGATACGTCCCATTCACAAAGTTCGGATTTTCCCTCTCCTCCGCAATCGCTATCAGGTTTGGCACCGTTTCCTGATAGATCAGCAAGAGATCGCCGATGTAAAACACAAAACACAGAGATCTTTCACCTTATCCGCGTGTGCCAGCGATCGGGGGGGGGAGTGGGGGGGGTCTCTAACTCATTTTTATAGTCCCTTCTGCCTCCTTCATCCGGCTATAATCTGAATGTGGAAAAATAGAAGTAGAATATTTCTCCTTCTCCTCCCTGTCTTCCGCCTTACCGAAAACCATAACCATAATTTTTTTTCCCAACTTCGAAAGCGTGATTCTGACGTTAAGCAATAAAACAAACTAGGAAAAAAATAATAATAATAATAATAATAATAAAAAATAAAGGGGAATAAAAAAAGAAACCGCGGATCTTTCCCGTTGAATTTTCTGCATTATTTATGCAAGCAGCGGAAGATTTTGTGTTTTGTCCGGAAACATGCCGGACAACGGAGGTGCCAACTTTTGCAGGTAGGGAAATGAGTCGGCTTGGGACGGTCCTCTCACCTTTTTAATGAGGGACCCATCAAAAGGTTTACGCGTCCGCAGGCACGCGCTGTCGTGCACCGTCTCGTGACGCGGATCCGCTTCTGCGGGATTCGGGAAATTGCACAATTGACGGACTGGCGATTGCGAAGCGGGAAAATTTTCGATATCGAAAATCCCGCGATGCGGGTCACTTTCGGGGTTTTCCGCAACTATAAAAGCTAAATTTTAAAGGGACGTCGTGGCAGAGGATAAGCCAAAGTTTACGGCGTTTCTTTCTCCCCCCCCCATCCCCCCCCAAAAATACAATTTAAGTTTACTGTTCGACAAACGATCAAAAAGCTACGTGAAACTCTTTATATCACGTCAGAGCCCGATAATTTTCTTTTTTTTTTCCCTTTTTCCGCTGCGGAAAACGCGTTAAAGCCCCGAATTTTCATTTAGTTGTAAATCGGTTTTTCCTTCCCTTTACGATCTCATCCACAAGGGGGAATTTTTCCATTCGCTTTCGCTAAAGAAAAGTAAATTTTTCATATAAATTGGGTTAACTGTAATTATGGATAAATGAAGTGTTGCGGATCATCTTTCATCCGTAATTAATTTTAATATCCCTGCCGCGGAGTTTATATTTCAGCGGACTTTTCAGCTTTCGGACGTTGTTAGTAAGCAAGCTTGGAAATTTTTCTTTTTTCGCAACTTAAACTTTTATAATTTCGTTATTATTATTATTATTATTATTATTATTATTATCGTTATTTTCCTCCTCTGCTCGTTCAGAAAAGGATTTCGAAGATGAATTTCGCCTAAAATGCAGTTTTTCCCTGCAGTTTGCGTGCCGCGTGCATTCGCAAAGATGCGCTCCGGGTTTAACATTGCGATATCGACGGCATCGGATATATGCACCAAGTAATGATTTGCATCATTATGCGCGAGCCGAGGCAATCGAATTACACTCAGCAACTTTTGATGTTTTTCGATATCCGTCTGAACACTCACTTGCGAAAACAATTCGAGTGCAAGGGAAAAATCACTTTATTTATTGTTTAGAAACGCTTTTCCTCTGTCTGCGATACGTGATAAAGGCGCCAAAAAAAAAAATTTTTTTTGTACGAAATTCCTTTTGCAGATTTTTTCACGAGCTTTCCGATAGCAATAAAAAGGAAAAGGGAAAATTGTTAGAAATGTTCCTTTTTTCCCCCCCCCCCCCCACTCTCTCGTTGAATTTGTTGCTGTTGCTGTTGTTATTGTTGTTGTTGTTTCCCCCCCCCCCTCCAATTACGGCTGCAACGCTGAAGGTTTCAAATATTCAAATTTTTCTGATGTGTTTCCCGGATTCGCGGCATTGATTTTTTTTTTTTTTATTAACTAAACCGCTCTCGGGATAAAGCACAGAAGTAACGTTTGAATTGTTTCGCCTTTCGCCCGGGAAAATAATTTGAAAATCGTGAATGCTTCCCCAGGATGATGGCTTACGAGAGCCGGGCGCGGAGCTTGAGGAAAATTGACATTGGCTTGATCGAGTTAAGCTGTTTTCGCGTTTGGCAGAAAAAAGGGATGCGAATCGCGATTTCGAAAATTGGTCTTCGGGAGGCGAATGCTGACCGGCGCAAAACATCACCGGGAATAGCGGCTTCCGGCGTTTCCCCAAACCTGAAAAAAATGTGCCGCAGGACGAATATAGGTTAAATACAAATTGCTTATTTCAAACTGTTCCGATTAACCCATCGCGTAGCGGATTGCCTATCCGAGGCTGCTTGAGTTAAGCTCCCTTAAGGCTCCGAATGAATTTCGCCTGCCTGTTAATTACCCTAAGGAGAGGGAGGCACCGAAGGCGTGCACAGCATGATTTTCACCATATTCTTGTCATTCGTCTTTCCACGTTTGGCTCGTGGTATTTCCATAATGCCCGGTTTTAAATCGGGTTTCGAGAGTGTTAAAAGCTCGGCGGAATGAAACCGGGGAAATTTCGCTACTTCGAACATGTCGCGGTTTAAGGAACCGCTTCATGGTTCAAACAAGAAATTTTTTTTTTTTTTTGTTTCGGACACCGAAGTCGGTCCAGCGGCGATTTTCCTTCGGCCATACGTTAGATGCATTCAATCGATATCAGAAACCGACTTTATAACTTTAAGGATCTTCTGGACGGGAACATTTCAGTATGGGGAATAAAAAAGGAAAAAAGAAACAAAATTTGGCGGAATGGCAAAGAAGATTCAGGTATTCTAAATCGAAGGCAATTCCGCAGCAAAGGAATGCTGCGTGCGTCGCCTCTCCGTCCACATATTTGACGGGTCCGCCGATATTACGTACAAAAAAACGAGGCGAATGCGAAAAATATATTTCAGTCCAAAAGTAATCTTTGGTATCCCAAGTAATTCTCTTATCTGTCGGTGCTTTCTATGCCAGAGGTTCTGTATTAAGTACGGATGATACGATAATAAACGGATTGTCGAGCCAACAAATCCTCTGGCATTTTCTTTTTCTGTCCCGTAACGGAAAAGCTATTGGTTTCTCTAACTACATGTTAATGCCGTGTAAATTCACCTCTTTCTACGGTTTTTTCTCTTTTTTAATTAAATTACTTTTTGAATATAAATACCGCGAAAGATTTAACTACGTTTATTATCTGTTTTTAAGTAATCGCGTTAGAAACTAATAATATGTAAACTGGTGATGTTTATCGACAAGGCTCTATTTCAATCGTCCGGCCGTCTGCTCTTAGCAGAAGAAAAGAAATATATATATATATATATATTAATGTATAAATTTGTAGCCGTCAAAACATTTTCCCGTCCCCGGGACCACTTGAGATCGGGAAACATTAAAAAATAAAACCTGTTTGTACATCAGTTTTCGACTACGATCAAGATTTCAAAAACATCACTTAATATTCTGAAGTAAATTCTTCCATCATTTTCAACGCGCGAACCATCGTTAAGCTGGCCCCCGACGCAGCAACCACAATCTCGGAGGATCTTTTCTTCGTGGCCGAACCGCAAAAGTTTTCAGATCAGCGCTAAAACGAATGAGCGAAACGGGAAATGAGCATTGCCGAAATCGAAAGCTTTTCCAAAAAACTCGAACTCCCGGGCAAATGAAAGACGGGAATTTTAAAATCGTCGTTTTATACGCGTAATTAAAAAGAAAAAAAAAAAAAATACAAATTTATCTGCGACATTCCTGCTTCGAATGGGAGAAGCTGCAGCAATGCGTGTCGACATAACGCGTCCCGCATCGTGGAGTTCAAGAAAGCGATGCTGAAACACGATAAACGCCTGCTGGGAGAAACAGTAAGCGTTGGGAGGGACAAAGATGAGGATCTCCGAAGGAGAAAAAAGGTAGACGGTCGGAATGGAATATCAATGAAAGAAGGAGGAGGACGAGAAAAGGAAGGAAAAAAAAAAAATGGAAAATGACAATATCTTCTCTTTTAGTCATTTTTTATGGGAAACAAAAACGCAATCTCCCCGAAGAGTTAAACAAATTTTCTTCCTCGGATTCGGATTGAAAATTTTCCTTTTCCCCGCGTCCCGGAGAAGGAAAGATCGCAGAATTTCGCTTTGTACATGAAATGGAGCGGGAGGAAAATCCGCGGATCCGCCGGGGGAGGGGGATGGATTGCGGCCGAGGGAAGGGGGTAAGATAAATTTGAATTAATGCAAAAGTTATTGGAAGAGGGAAAAAGAAAATGATCTGCTGCCACGTTTCTCTCGTCGTCGGTCTGCGAACCGGTCCGTCTCTTGCCGACAGCCGCCGCCGCCCCCCCCCCCCCCCACGGAAACGGCGCGGAAAGTGCCATCCTCGCGGCTTTCTGCTTAGGCGCATCGTTTGGCTCCCTCGGGCAAAGCATTTCCCTGAGCCCTTTCCCGATCTGGACGGATCGAGTTTCGCGCTGTTGCAAGTGCGGGAGCGCTCGCCTCCACGATTTTTCCGGGTGGGGGGGGAGGGAGGGGGAAACGAACTTGTTATTTAGCGTGGCACAAGCAGGAAAAGTTTGAAAAATGAAATGCATTTACCTAATGGCCCTTCCGCTACGTCTTGCAGGTCGTCACGTAAATCATGCCTGCGTCTTAAAATGCAGAATCCCCACAGGGTCTTACATTCTGTGGAAGGTTTACAGTTTTTTTCACTCTCCCAATTGCATCCTTGTGGCGAGATTGGATGAAGTTCTGTTAGGATTTCTTTCTTTTTTTTTTTTTTTTTCTGCGGGGGGAGCGAAATTTCCTCCTTGCTTTTAAAGAGCAGAAGACGTTAACTTAATAAATTTCAGTGTTTTACGTCGCTTATTATTATTATTTATTTACTTATTCTTCCCTTAATTGATATATATCCCGTCTGTTTTAATATCTTTGGGCGGTCACACAGGAGCCGCCTCGTCACCCGACGAAAGGGCGTCGTCCACCGGAAAAAGGTTCTCTCGCCGTTGTGTGCCTCCGCGAGTGGAAACGTCCCGAATTGGGAATTTCTTCGGTTTTCCATAAGCTGGAGCTGGATTATTTTCGCCTCCGACCTTCGGTCGCAACTTCTTTTCCAGCGTGGAAAAGTTCGGTCGGCTTTGTCCGGGGAGCAGCGTCCCTGCCCGCCCTCGGCGCCCGGTTCGGATGGCTGAGGCGCTTCACTTCCCTCGTCCGGTTGACTTCGTTTCAACTTTTCATTCGGTCGGAGAGCGGAAGTTCCCGCTGTCAAAATCCCATTTCGCGCTTCCGGGACCGCGGATTGACTTCTGGAAAGGGGAACAAGGGATTTTTCCAGGGCGTTTGCCGGTGGATTTTTTTTTCTTTTTTTTCAAATGTTAAAATAAAGGCTCCGTAAACAATTTTGCCAATCGAAAATTTTTTTACCTTTTTTTTTTTTTTTTTTTTTTTTTAAATGCATTTATCAAGCTTTCGTTTGAGTAGCAACGGAAAAGCTTGGATCTTCGAAAGTTTGTGTTTTGCGGCGTGCAGTTTTCTATCATAACAGAAATGAAGTGGGCCCCATGCAAGACCAACGAAATATTCGTTACGTGATGCGTATGCGATTCGACCAATTTCCGGGCGCACATATTTTTTCCTAATCCGAAACGTTTACATTTAGCACCGTTAAACATCGAAGCTATTTTCAGTTTCCCGGTTGTGCGGGAATCGAGCTTTTCCGGGGATTTCATTCCCGGTCCACTTTCGGAAGGTTTAAAATCTTGTTTGCGAAGGAAGCAAAACGAGAAACGAGAGTGTTAAATTACGGCTGTGGGAAAAACTTAAATAAAAAAGCGATGTGGCCCAAGAATAAGGAACGAGGGGTTAAAAACGTGAAAAAAAAAATCTAATCCCATTTCACCCCCCAGAGGTGGTTTTAACAGTGAAAGGAGAATGTGGAAGTTAATTTTTTATTCGAGGGAAATTCCAATTCCCACTAAAGCAAATACTTCTTTCCTTTCTTTTTGCCTGTATAATTCGATATTTTCGTTTTTCAGTCCGGGGTGCCGGGGCATTTGGGCATATTTTTTTTTTTTTTTTTACGGACCCGAACGCCGGACGTGAAACTTTGGATCCGGGGAAGTCGGGGTGTCTTTCTGATGTGCTGCACCCAACGCATTTGGGAGATGTGCTCGTGCACCGCTTTTCACCATCATCTTTTGCTTCGGTTGAAGCGCACGCGGGTCTCCGTGCGAGGCGACGGTTTTATTCTCATTCTGCCTGGGGTTTTTGGTAAACGAATCGAGGCGAAGTTGATAAAAGACGGTAATAAAATGGTTCGGCTAAGAAGTGATGTGGATGATGTCGAAAGCTCCGCGACGCGGGGTGAGGATGGGATTTGCCGTCCCGCAGCAAAGGGGATTTGTTTATTTTGACCCGGTTCCGGGGAACGGGAACGCGTGAGCCTCTTGAATTATTTGCACGATTGTAATATTAAGTTGAAGGAAGAGTGAGGGCCTGAAGTGGATGAGATGGTTAAGAAAGGAACGAGATGGAAGCGGGAAGGTGGCAAAGGAGTCCGCCGGTAAAGGAGGAAGTTAGCGAAAAGTCAATAAATCAAATTGGAAGAGGTTTTCCCGAAGATTCTGCTTTTCTCCTTTTTTCCATTTGGTAAAAAATATTATTAAATTTGGAGTGCGGAGGCTGGGGTTCTTCATAGGATAATTCTTTTTTTTTTTCCTCTCCTCCCGGATCTTACAGCCAATATCCGAAATCCTTCGTTCGTTCCCTCAATCAGGGTCGCAGCCGCCTCTTTTCCATTATTAAAAGAGACCGTCTAATGAAATTTGCCCCGTCGCATCGGCGTTTCTCCCGTAACAGTCCTCCCCGGGAAACTCCTCATTGATATTGAGGTGTCGCATTTTGGGAAATCCTCAATCTCACAGCTCGTAAAACTCGCATTTAATAAACAGCGCCCCGATGCAGAGTTAAAACTTTTTTTTTCCATCGCCCGGGGGGATAGGAGAAAAAAAGGAGTGGAAAAAAAAAGGAAGAAAAGAAAATTTTCCGATTCGTGCACTCGCGGAACGTTCGCGGGCCGGCGTTCCCGGTGAGCCTCCGCGAAGGGACGAGATGGAGCGGAATCGCGGAGAGCCGCGGTTCACCCCCGATGCAGTTTCAAGGCGCTGCCTCCGAAAGTTTCGATTGTTTCCGGGACGTGTTGATGACATCGGCAACAGTGGCATAATTAATTATCGCGGAGGCTCCGGGAAAATTTCGGCAAATCTCGCGAATTCATTTAGCTCCCCGCCGACCGGCCGGGGGATCCGCTTTGGGTGCGGATGGGGCTCCGCCGGAAAATTAACCCGTGGGTTTGCTTCTCCCGCGGGCTGGAGGTGACCGGGCGAAGGGGGCGAATTGAAAATGTCGGAAAATAACCTTTGCTCCCGATCGAAGCGATTAAACTGAATATCTCTTCGGTAGAGTTGGGAAAATTGATCGGCCGTCGTTAAGCGCCGCGCATCTTTTACCATTTAATGTCAGTTTGGAGTGTTTTTGATGCCGGCTAAACGTCCCCGACCGATTTTCCCGAAGGAGAGTGGGCCGTCCGGAAAATCGCCCAAAAACTCCCTGCATAATTCCCGTTTAATCGCCGCTTTCCCGGCCACGGTTATAAGGAAATCGTTTTTGCCCCTCGTGGATCGAGAACCGTACATCAATTCCAGAAGTTTTCGGAGCATGGTGCAAGGGAAATTTATTCCTTTGTCTTATTTATCTTCGCTTCTACCTTAATTTACGCAAACGACGGGGTTGTTTAGAAGCATTTTTTAGCACCCGCTTCCTCCCGTGACTGATCCCTTAATTTCGCATATACAGGAGAGAAAAACGGGAGAATGCACCGCTGCACTTCCTTCCTCCGATTTCCACTGTCGCCCACTCCCGGAACACAAATCAATTGTTGGCCACGGATCGGAGGAAATGCAATGAATTGTTTTCCCCCGGGAGAAACCGGAAGGGTGAAGGGCGGTAAGGAAAGGCGCGAAACTTGCCAAATTAGATTCTCTCCGCACGGGGTTTAGCCGGTTTCATCCGTAATTAATCACCGGCGAAATCGCTCTGGCATGCTGCAGGATGACGAGAGACTGAGATGCTGCCGTGGAAGCGATGAAGCCGGCGGGTAAATAAATTATTACGATTCTTATCGACTGCGTGATTGGTTCGACTTTTTACGGGTGCCAAGATGAAAATTTATGATTTTTGGCATCGCCGCGCATCGAAAATCGATCTCGGGAAAAGCGTAAATCGCTCAGAAAGGGATTCGCCCTGAGAAAACTGGCTTCGCCTTTTCTCCTTCCCCGCTTTCCGCACACCCCTTTTCGGGAAACTCCGCAAACGGAGACGGAGTTCGGGGAGGGGGAAAGGAACGGGAGGCGAACGTCACGTACCTGGGGAGGGCGACGGCAGTGAAAGGTGCGCGACGCGCACGCATCTTCGTCCGCCGTCGAGAATTTTTCCCGGATATCCGGTTCGGTGACCCGCCGTCGCGCCACTCGCGCGTGAAGGCACTCCCCCGCCCCAAACGCCAGCTCCGCTCGGACGGAAAGAGCTGCGCCACGTCCACGTCGTTTTCCGGTTTCATCGTTTGCATTTTCGGTCTCGGACGAGACCGAGGCAAGATGAAACAACTGTTGGTAACAATAACAGCCGCTGATTTTGCGGCGAATTTCCATCAGAAATTTGCGAAAGATTTTCCGACTGAAGAAATTAATCGTGATAATTTATTCGCATCCAAAAAAACCTCGTCCCGATCCTTTTTAATAAGTTCTAATCTCGCTTCGGATTTTGCACCTCTGACTGTCCAATTTATCATGCGTGTTTGTCTATCATCCCCCGAAAAAAGAATGGGGAGGAAAAAAAAAATGGAAAAATCTCATTTTTGAGTTTCATCACTTCCCACGTAACTCTTGGGATTAAGGGAGGAGAAGGAGAGAAGGAAAAAAAAAAAATTTTCCTTTTCCAGAGTTTTCGATGCATTTCCATATCTGGCTCCAGGGTATGGATATTTTTCCCCTGCTCCCTTTGCCTCCGAATCTCATCCCTCATCTGCGAAATTATTCTCCAAATGAAGAGTTCATTCCTGATTTCTTACGTCTCTCGGAGGGACGTTCAATGCGTTTCCATCGCGAGCCGGACAGCTTATTCACTTTATGCATATTTCCAGCTCAATTGCCGAATCGCACGAAGTCAAACCCATCGTATATCAATAATAAACATTTACATAACTGCATCACTTGGAAGGGTTTTACCCGTAACGTTCGTTTGGTTTTAATTAAGGGGTAAATACCTTACATGCTGTGCAGTACGTGCTTACTAGTATACAATACTTATACGTGCAGTATATGCATGAAGTATATATGCACGTTAGTTGGAACAATTCTGTCGTTTTCTTATTGTTCTCTTTCTTAATCCTCGACTCAAGCTCCGGTGTCCTTTTCACGTATTCCGGCGATTTCCCCCTTTAGATTTTTCCTTCTTATTCACCGTTAATGCTGATTCGGGGTTAAAGGCGCAATAAACCGGGAGAAACCTTTCCCGAGCAAGCCCCCCCTCCGCACTCTCTGTCTCCGCAGGCCGTCCACCATTTAGTTTTTATTATTCCATTTAATCAAGGCTTTATCCTTAACCCCCGGGAGTTGACTTGCTCGGAAAATCGGATTCTTTTCATTTTGCGAAAATTTATCCGACTTATAAGTATCCCGGGCATAAATCAAAGAAATCGTTTTTGTGGAAATTATTTCAACTTCATTTTTCTTCCTTCTCTCCTTTTTCAGAGGAGGAAAGAAAAAAAAAAAAAAAAAAGAAATGGAAGTCATTTAAATGAAATTTTGAAACGGTTCGATTTACCTTTCTTTTGCAATATTTTTTTTTCCCTCCCCCGGGGGTTGTAATAGGAATTTATGCCGTGCAATTCTTATGCAGGAATCCGAAAAACTTATCATTTCCCAAAGAAAATCCACCTCAAATCCGATTTTCCACCCGTTTTCCTTTTCCCCGATCGGGAAATATGAAATATTTGCTGAAAAATCAAACGGAATGAAAGATAATCAAATTTGGCTTGGTTAAGAGAATGTGAATGAATTCAATTCGCGGGGCGCTCCGCCCCCCGTGAAGGGAAACTGAATTTAAAGCAACATCAAGAGCTCATATTAATGCGGCACAACAGGAACGCAACATAAAGGGGCTTTACGCGCGTAAAGCTAATTTCGACGTCCCGGATGAGCATATATCTTCGACATGCTTCAGTCATTGTTCTGAATCATGGCGGGTGTAATTTTCTTTAGGTAAATAACATTTTCGAAATGTTCGGCCCGACAGCGATGCTCCTTCCGGGTAAATTAAATTTTTTTTTTTTTTTTTCCTCTTCCTTCCGGAATCCAAGTTCTTAATTAAGAACTTTTAATTTGCGAAGGCATTCGCCGTCAATTAACCGGGGAAAAGAAGTCTCTTTAAAACGAAATTATAAGCTCGCAAGCCACGAGGAAAAGCGCAAGAAGTTTTCGAAAAGTGATCCTCGGGAAACTGTCGAAACCTCAAAGTGCAATTTCCCAACGGAGAACGTCGGGAGTGACACTTGGGAGCAGCCTTTTTTTTTTTTTTTTTTTTTTTTTTCTTTCTTTTTTTCTTCGGTTTCGCTCCGGGAACACGCATTCTCGAAGATGGAAACGCCTCGAGAGCGCCGGGCACCGGATATCCTTTCGCTGTCGAGCATCACTTGAAGGTGCCAATCGCATGACGGGGAGGGGGCTGGTTAAACCGGTGGCGAGGTGGCCCAACAGCGGCAGAGGCTCGAGAGGTATTTTCCGGTTCCCTTAAAAAAATCTCTTCTTGCCGCATAATGAAGCGCTCTTTTGACTGTTCGGTCCGGAAAGGGGTTCCGGTGCCTGGTAAGGTTAAAAAAAAATTTGACACGGAAAACTTTATTTATTTTTAGAACTTTTCCTCATCTTGAAATTGTTTTTCATTTGACGGGAAATGAATTTCCCCTCCGAGATTTATAAGGTTTTAGATGCTGCTGTTTTTCGCGATCAGCTTATATCCCCGGCTAAGGGGAGGAGGGGGGAAAAAAAAAAGGTGAAAAGTTTTCCGAATGATTTTCATCCCAGATTTTCATCCTTTTTAACTAACTTCCAAACTTTTTCATCATTTTCTCCAAAGATAATTGAACGGAACATCTAACGTGGATCTCCATTAGCGTAATCTTTAAAATTTATGTTAAAAAGAGAAGACGGGGGGAAAAGAAAAGGAATGTTGAAAGGGAAAAAAGAGCTCCGGAGGAAAACCGAGCGGAGAGGCAAAAAAAAGGTGGTAAAAATAAAATGTCCATCGAAAAAATTTTTTGTTTGACGCGAAAGTTTCATTTTTCCCAAATATCGGAAGAAATGTCAACCATATTTACACGTATGCTTTGACGAATACGCGACGGGGTTTTCCGGCGGGCGGAAAACCGTAATGTCTTTATAAGCGAAGGGGCCAACCTGAAAAGCGATCAGCCAGCATCGGGTCAAATGCACGAAGAACAGAAACGGGTCAATAGAAAAATTTTTCTCCCCCGTCTCCGGTTTCCCTTTCAAACCCTAAATGAAACCCGGTGTTTTCCTCGTGGGTCGAAAAAAGGCGATTTTCTTTGTCGACCGGATAAGGGAATGACTGATGTCCCTTCAGAAGTTCAAAGGTTTGCATGTAAATCTGCCCTTTATATAAAGGTATAAAATGACAAGGGATCCATTTCCGTCGGGCAGAAGTGAAGGTTTAATTCTATTATAGTCCTTTACCTATGGTATACGGCAAATTTGCATAACATCCGCATATCAAAAAACGCGAATTTTCCTTTTTTTTTTTTTTTTCCCTAAACTTTCCGATTGCGTTTATTCTTCTTTTGGAATGGAAAATTAATTTTTGACTTTATCCTCGCAAACTTTTCCCGAAATCGTCGGGAAATCTTTTCAGCATCGAACCGATGTCCGCGAATCTCAATCCGGGACAAGTATTGCCTTTGTTCCTGATCGTCTTTTTCGAATTTTGACCCTTCGGATGCTTTAATTGCACCGTCGGAAAATTCAGGGGCGGGACCGAGATTTTTTCGTGCCCGTCGAAAAAGGAGAAACGTGGAAAAGAAAGGGGGCAAAACATGCCGAAAATCGAGGCGCGCGGCCCTCGATTTTTCGCCGCTTTTCCCCGATGCCCTTCTGCCTCGCTCTGGTAAGGACCAAAGCACTCGCACTCGAACGCCCGTTCCTATCGATGTGTCGCACGCGATTCGCAACCCCCGAGCCCGCATCTGATGTTTTCCCGTGTAAGAAAAGGTGCGGGGTAAAGCTGCGGTTCCGGTGGAATTTTCGCGACACTTTAATGAAAGTGCTTCGCGCCGGGAAAAACATGATTTTTTTTTTTTTTTTTTTTTTTTTTTTTTTTTTTTTTTTGCGCTCCTCTCGATCGGAAGGCTTTTCCTCAACCTCGATACGATGCCTTTCGGGGGGACGGGCGAAATGCTGCCGGTCCTTCGTCAAAGCCTCTCATCGGCCCCGCTTGCGGGAGCTTTCCCCGCAAGATCAAAGATGGTCCACCACGGCCCCATTGAAAGCAGTTCTCTCATATTTAGCCCCGCAGTTTTTCTTTTTCACCATCCCCATATCAGTTCGACCGTCGAATTCGGTCTAACCGACATGCTTCCATTCAATCCCGGGTTTTTATTGTAACGTGAACCTGACGAAGGGAAGAAAATGTTTGGATTTTGCTGGAGAAAGACGCTTTAGCTAAAATTTCAGCGCTGACCCTTTGCTATCCCATGCTTGCCTCGCGTTATGTACGAATGCGTACATGTTATTACATACTGTGAATAAATTTTTTTACGAAATGATAAATCTAATTTCCTTGATATCGAATCCAAGTTTTATAAAAACATGAACGGTTAAATAACTGACTTTTAACTTTTTCATTAGTTGAATTCATTCAATTCATCTATTCAATCGCGCGCGATAAGTTTTTGCTCTAGTCAAGTGATCATTCCGAATCATTAAACATTTTAAAATGTATTTCTGTCCTCTACACTTATCTACATCCGGTTTCCAATGCTCTGGAATATCTTTTTGGTGCACTGACTCTTCGGTTGAGGTTCATTTTTATAAGGGACGATATAAAAGTTGATATATTTCCAGTGGGTGATTCAGCTGGTTTTTGCTCCGGTTCTAGCGTTCCAATCCGTGTAGCAGAATATTTTTCTTTTTGCAACTTCAATGGAATTTTAATTGCAATTTTGGAAAATAAATTCCAAGAGAAATATCCGCCTCAGCGTTCATCTTCATCCGAGCAACAGAGTCTTTCAAATGAAAAACAAGGCGAACCAGACTGAGCTCTTTGCTGACGTGCCGGACGGAAACGGAAATGGAGCAGATTCCAGATAACTGCTGCTGCTGCTGCTGCTTTTTTCGTTCCGGTTTCCAGATGCTCGACGCTTCGGGCACGACTTCTGCCCCTCTTGCGCGGCGTGATGAACCGCCGTCACTCGATTGAGATTTGGAACTTTTTAATGACCGTCCACGTTTCTTTTCTGGATTCCAGATGGCAATGAGGTAGAACGGAAGAGGATGGTCCGGGTCGGACGCCACTATTGCAAGATCGTCGCATGTTCAGTCTTTATAGTTTCCGCCTTTATGGTTTTTCGAAATTTCTCGAGATGCACCTGGGTCGACACCGGGCCGCAGATGGTGTCCAACGAGGTAAGTCTGCTGCACTTTAAAACTTCCTTAAATTTACCCTCTTGGGCGGGAAACTTGTTCGGATCGGATCCACGGTCTTCCATCTCTCGCGGGCGAAGACGGGGAATTACCAAATCCGCCCTGTTGTTTTTCGGCGATCTCCGCGAGCGATCCTGTCGCCCTAAGCAGTTTGACGCAACTTAACCGAAGCGTCAGATTTCGTGTTATCGGCGATCCGAGGGTGTGCAACTGTCTGGAATTCATCGCGGTAACAGGATTCGCAGGGAAAACCGTAAAAAGATTTTAAACTTCGACGAAAAATTTTCCAGTTTTCCCCCTTTTCTACTTGGAAATGTGATTTATTGGAAAAGTTCCTGAGCCCCAGCTTAAAATAGTTTCTTTTCCATCAAGTAAAACTAGGCGAAAGGTTGATTAAGGCGTTAAACGGGGCCTTGCCCCGTCCTTTCGGGGCAAGGGAAACCTTTCGGGATTTGCATGTGTCCACTTTCATTTTTTTGACGTTAACCGAATTTTCCTTTCATTTTAAATGTTATAAAAAAAAAAAAAAAAAAAACATTTCGAAAAACCGAAAGGTTTTACGTATTCTGGCTTTAAGTTCGTTCCATCGAAATGTTTTCTTTCGTTTCGTTGTTACGAATTTCCCTTTTTCCATTTCGGCAATTTCTAATGATTCGCAAAAGACAATTAGTCCGAGGCTTAATGTAAAATTAACTAGTAATTTTCTTCTGCCATCGCTGATGCAGCAGGGGTTAGATATGGCGACCTCCGTTGGGGCGACCGTGGAATCTCGCAGTTTTTTCTTTCCTGCCCATTTTCGAGGCTCGTCGCGACGGGTGCCGCGGCAGTCGCCTTTAAGCCCGATGAAAAATTTTCCGAAAGAGGCTCTTAAAACGACGGCTAACTCAGTGGAAAAGATGGAAAATTTTTCATGGAGAATGGAGACGACAGAAGGCAATGTTCCGGGGATAATCCCGATTGACGGGCTTCGGAAAGTTCGATCATCGTGGAGTGGCTTTAAAAGATGCTTGATTTAGTGCTGTTTGAATGACAACGAATGATGAAAGATCCAGGGGCAGGGGGTTGGTGAAGCAGACGCGAAACATCCGAAGGATGACCACCGTCAGGAAGGGTTCGCGGAGAGGGTTTCGCATCCTTTACTCGAGCTCCCGCGCAAGGCGACCAGCAGGCAAATGCGGCTCGCCACTCTTAACCTCGTCTCTAATTTCCCCGGTGATTTGGGAGAAAAACCCGCATTTGATGGTAACCACTTGAGTGTGTACTTTATTTTTTTTTTTTTTCTTCCAGAAATACGTCGTAGGAGAGGATCAAAAAGTGTACAGGTATCACAGGGAAATGCCGCTGATATTCATCGGAGGCGTTCCACGTTCAGGGACCACGCTCATGAGAGCAATGCTGGACGCTCACCCCGAAGTCAGGCACGTATCCGCGAGATTTTTTTGGCGAATGCCACAAAGCAAGAATACGCATCCTTTCTCTTCGCTCGCGGCAATAGACGAGTTGAAAAGTCAAAGGAAGCGAAGGGTGAGAAATGTTCGAAATCCTCGAGGGAAACGATCGAAAGGGACGTCTGCCGTGCAGCACTGCAAAGGTCCGGAGGTGCCAGTTATGAAAGGGCACCGAAGGCATCGCCCATAATGAAAGCTTGAAAAAGCCTTTGCGAATGACAAATTTCGCGTCGAAATAGTCAAATTCCGTCAGCGACTGACTCGCACCCGGTTTAAGCAGATTAGCGTGACGCAGGCCAGCTGAACCGCCCCTCCCCCCTCACGTCCCCGGGGTCTTTTTCCTGCTCCCCAAGAAAAAAAAAAATTTTTCTCGCAGAAAGTTTTCGCCCTCCCCAGAAGTTGAGATCGTTCTACAGTTATTTAAATTTAATTTTAAAGTTGACAAAGTTGAAAAGTGTATCAGAAAAATCTTATTCTGCGAGGAAAGTTGAAATTATTTTTTTTTTTTTTTTTTTTTTTTTTTTTTTTTTTTTTTTTTTTTAAAGTTTCGCTGTTGGAAAAAGCAGGGCGGAGGGAGGAGGAAAAGCCTGCTGTAAATTAGGGGGCTAATCGTCGAGCGCTCGAACGCGGGATTCTCTCCCCTAGGGCTGTTGGCGAGTGAATTTCGGAGGGTGCGGACACTTTCGGAGCCTTCCTCCAGCGGTTTCCTCGCATGGAAACATTTGACAGTGCCGACGTTTTGGAACCCGAAATGAGATTCGACCGTTTGGGATCTCTCTCCGAATTCCGCGTGCCAATCCCAATACGTGAAACGGTAAACCTCACCACGAAACTGACATTTCACGTGCCTTTTTGTGTCATTAGGTAGAGTCCGTCTGTCGAAGCCTTCATCAAAGTGACTTTTCTCAAAGGAAACGGTTCTCGTCCGTCTCTTCTTCTATTTCCTTTTCCAAAACCGAGCCACGTTATAAATATTTACATAAGTAAAAAAAAAAAAAAAAAAAAGTTAATATATGGAAATAAGTATTTGAAAGAGGGTTTTTTTTTAATATGAAAAGAATAAATTGCTGGTAAAAGTGAAGCACTTGAAATCTTTTTTTGTTTGAGTTGTTCAAAAAAAGCAAACTGCTTTTTCCATTTGATTGCCATGCTCCAAGAGGTGCACGACGATCGGTCGAAAAAAAAAAGAAAGGAAACCGGGAGCGACTTTTGGCTTCGTTAATTAAAATTTTCTCGCAGTTTTCGAAATTTGATATCCGCATCGTGGAAATTGGACGATGGGGCGTATCGCCGGGGGATGATTCAAAGGGGTAGTCCATTGTGCCGTTGGTTCGCTTGAACGAGTCCAAAAAAAAGGATGGTGCACAATGGAAAGAGATCGATCAAGTTTCGCATTCCTTTTTAATTTTTATTTTCGGAGATCCCCCGTCCGAAGGAGCAACCCCGCCAGTGTTAGTCGTTAAAAAACGAAACCGCTAAAAAATGGGAAACATGTCGCTTCAGTCAGAATTTCCAGCATTTTTGACGAAACTCATCCACGACTGCTCACCAATTTCAGATGCGGCCAGGAAACTAGGGTAATTCCTCGACTCCTACAGTTCAGAACCCATTGGCTTAAATCCCAAAAGGAGTCACTGAGATTAGAAGAAGCTGGTCTTCATAAAGAGGTACGCTAAGAGGAAAGTTGGAATCACCGAGGATTTTTATCGGTCAGAACGATCCACCATTAAAATGTCTTTTTTCAGGTATTAGATTCGGCCATTGCCGCATTTTGCTTAGAAATAATCGCAAAGCACGGGGACCCTGCTCCGCGACTGTGCAACAAGGATCCTCTCACCCTGAAATCAGCCTTGTACCTTTCAGAGATTTTCCCAGCCTCGAAGTTCATCTTGATGGTAAGAGACGGGAGAGCCACCGTGCACTCCATCATATCCAGAAAGGTGAGCCTCATTTCGTTTATCTCAGCAGGCACTGCTCGAGGCTCGTTCACTTAAGAGTCCGTGTGCGTATTCCAGGTGACAATAACGGGATTCGACCTCAAAAGTTACCGCCAGTGCCTCACCAAATGGAACAATGCTATTCAGACAATGCACAATCAGTGCAAGGACGTCGGTTCTTCGCGTTGCATGATTGTCTACTACGAGCAACTCGTACTTCATCCTAGGGAGTCAATGCATAAAATTTTAGAGTTCCTCGACGTACCTTGGAATGATTCCGTGCTTCATCACGAAGAGCACATTAACAAACCCGGAGGAGTTTCCCTTTCTAAGTAAGTCGCACAGACGAATTTGGCCTGTGCCAAAGGAATTTTCGCAGGCACATGACCCAACATTCGCTACAAACGCGAGCATCTCAACGTTAAATCCTAGCACCAGCAACGACTGAGGGTGCCACGGTTTTTTTTTTTTCTTTTTTCGTTCGATTGCGAATGGAAAATTGCGTATCTCGTCTGCCAAAGAACGAACTCAAAATTTTGCAATGCCTTGCAGGGTGGAAAGATCCTCCGATCAAGTGATCAAGCCGGTCAACTTGGAAGCACTGAACAAGTGGGTAAACCATATACCAGAGGACGTCGTTAAGGATATGCCGGTGATTGCTCCGATGCTGGCAGTGCTGGGTTACGACCCATTGGCGAATCCGCCCAACTACGGCTCGCCGGATTCGTTCGTCGCGGACAACACGAGGCGCATCAAGGCGAACCCTCGGCTGTGGGAGCACAAAGCGCAAGCCTTTCTGAGACGACCGCAGCCAAACTCCGAGCAGGTCGGCGACGATTTTGCCACGGAAGGGCCGCCGCCTGCCGCGTGATGGCTTTCAACAATTAATCTGTTATGAAATTGTTGATTTGAGTGAGTGAATGAATGGATAAATAAATGATTGATTCATTGCATGAATGTTTTCGTTTTGTTTACCTTATTCTTGAATTGCTGAGTGCATGACAAAATATTTATATATATATATATTATACATATGTATATATGTCTATTAAAACAGGGAAATTTATAAATGTAATATTAAACGCTAAGCACCGGGAAAATTTCAGTTTTGTTACATATTTCTGAAGGATGAATTTTTCTTTATTGTAATTAAATTGGATTTTTGACGCATGTTGTTTGTTTAATATCAAGAATCATTTTGTAAAAATAAAATGCAAAAATTAATGTTTTTAAATGTTATCGATTTGTTTTGCATCCATCCGAATTTCAATAATTCACCTGTCCAGAGATTCAAAAATTTACCTTTCTCAAAATAATTTTTTTAGAAAATAATTGAAATTAAAACGAAAAAAAAATATCAACAAAGCAAATATTATTCAAACATGTGGTAACGGGCGTCAAGAAACTCAATACATGTAACCGCATTGTGCTTTGCATTAAACTATATGTGTTAAAAGATCATTGCGAACAATGTTTTTACTTTTCTGCGGCAGACCATTTAAGACATTTGAATTGCCGCCGCTTTGAAGATGACGGTCGAGAATCCTCAAAAAGCTATTCCACGATGACAATAAAATCATCGTTTGCATAAATAGGCGTCCCCCATTCGACTCTTTTCACGGTCTTATCGCGTGAACCAATCATAGAAAGCAGTATTGTAATAAATTGATACAATTATATTATATTTATATTACAATTGTATATGTATATATATAAGTCTCAAAAAATGCCAGAGGCCCGGATAAGTTAAATAAAAAAATAATTATATAAAAATATCTTTTTTTTTTCGAGTATTGTCTCCGTGCAAGAAAAATCAACATTTCCAATATGCTATCGATAAATACTTTGATAATTTTTTTCTTAAACCATTATGAAAAAGCATTGAAACTAAGGGTAAAAAGCACTCGGTCAGCAGCTGAAGGCACTTGAAAGGCCCAAAGAAAACCGAAGTTTTCTTCTGCTAGTGCTCGAACAATTTCTTCCGCTCTGCTACCATACCGCTGAGTTGATTCAGCGAGGGGGAGTTGAAGTTTGACGTTGTGAATAAGCTGCACTTAGGAGGCCTCAGCAATTCTGAAAGAGCGAAAATTCCTTTTATGTGAAACCCAAAAAACCGCTGTTAATGATATTTATAACGATATAAGTCCAAATATAATGGCCCGAAACCTGTTATAAAAATAAAACCTATAAAATCAATTTCTTTGTCGATTCGTGTAAAAAATTTCAACGTACAGCTAATCACTTTTTATGGTTAAGAGAAAACGATATTAATATTTTCTATTGGGAGTAGGATCATACATAAAAAAAACGAATCTAAACAAATCTGCGCGTTTAATGTCATTAAATGAACTTTTGGATATTTCTAAACTATACTACCTGGACCTTCTGAATCTGTTACTTTCATTAAACATACAGAAGATTATTCCAATAAAATTTTTTTATCAACATATAAGGCTTGACGTCGAATAAATTCCAATATGCTTCATAACAGGAAAATAAAAATGCTTGTGAAACCTCCAATATCTACTATATATTTCTATTGATACGATATACTAACGTGTGTGTTAAGGGAAGTCCTTTATGTAAAGATTTAGATGTATTATCCATCGGATAAAAGAATATCCTTTGGCAAGAATTCATTTCATTATTGTTTCTGTATATCTGATGGATCACAGCCACCAGACATACGAAGCCAATGAAATTTAAATAATACAGTTTAGTAAAATCAACTTTAGATTCACTTATGTGTAAAAGATGTCAGGAAACCAGGTTTATGAAATATGTGAAATAATAATTTTCAAACGAACCTGATCGTATCAGATTTGTGGGTTCCTGCCATCGAGTTACTCGTTCCTTAATTGAACAAGTTTCTTTTTCGGAGTTTTTTGCGATCTTTGTACCTATAATAAAAAAAAATAAATAAATTCGTTATCCTCTCAAAACACAAATTTCAATGTCCGACGTATGCTTTTAAACAGCTAAATGGGTGTAAAAATAAATTATTAATTATATTTATAACTTTGAAAAAGCATTTATTTTGCAAATTTCATTCGTGATGACAAACGCTTGTTCTGCTGCAATCTGTTGAGGCACAAAATATTCCCCGAGTGGCCAATGTCAAAAAAGCTCAAAGTGATACCACCTCGACCGATGAATAATGAAAAGCCTTCCAGAATGAACTCGCAAAACGCAATTTTTTATTTACTTATTTTCCTTTTTTTAAAGGCGTGTGATGTGCGTTAGTTAGTGAATGCGAATTCGCGGCTGCTTTTAAGGGAACAAACTTGAAATAACATTAAGCAACAAATTTCGTACCTGAAATCACTTTCCAATTTTGATTCTTCAAATACCGCTCAAATGATAAGGGTTCTCGTGTAGGTTGATCACTATCTGAGGCCTTTGGGCGGCTGTACTCGTCCAGAGAGTGTGCTTGCCGAGAACTCCCATGCTGTTAGTGATAAGAATTTCAAAATAACTTAAAGCAACTCTACGAAACCGAGTTAATGCAAAAAGCGGTGCAATGGCACTGTATTATTCAAATTATAAGCTTCGCTTTTGGATATAACATCCGAACAAAGCCAATTATTACCCCGAATTGGTTTTTCTTTTCATATATTATTATTATTAAAGTTAATATAAAAATTTTAAATTAAAATTTAAAAATTTTCATATGTAATGTTCTTCAGATCCTAACATATCTATTAATTGATATAAGCACATTCCCAATTTAGAGTTAAAACGATTACATAAAATATATTTTCGTTATTTTTAAATATTAAATCCTAATACTCATAATGAGTAAATGTAATAAATGTGATGAAATGATAATTCTCCTACCTTGATTCAATAACGGGTAAACCACTATTATTCTTTATGTAATTCAAAACTATTTTCATCAAGAACAAAATTTTATGTGAATAAATTATTTTTTTCATACTTTTAGAAAATCAAAATAAATTAAAGCTTTTTACGTTTTCAATATCGGACTTATTAATTTTGTATTTTAAGTTTAGTAACTGGTGAAACTAGAATACATTTATGAATAATACATATTCACGTATGTATAAATAAATAAATTACATCGACAGATATTACAAATATTTGCACTTTGAAAAATGCCAATAGCTACGGTTACAGAAAATCAATAAATTAAAAATTTTCATAAAAATATGTAAAAAAAAAATTTAAACTTTTAACTATTTTCTTAAGCTTTTATAATTGAGCGTAATGCAGTGCTTTTAAATAATTTTATATTTTTATTAATACAAATTGGAAGCTGCGATGAAGCTCCTACACCATCGACATATTGCACAATGAAACCAAATGGTATTGGAAGCATTTCGCATCAAAATCATCCTCCCAGCTCGGGAGGAATCACTTACGTATCTATCCTCTTCAATTTTCGGACTCTTCTGACACTGATTTTTCATTAAGTCATCGGAATCTGATTTCGCCTCAGACACAAGGTGTGCCCGTAGTTGTTTGTTCCTTGCGTCCAGCTGAATAATATGTTGCTGGGCCTGGCTTAGTTGTTTGTTCACGAGATTAAGTTGTTCTTCTAGAGACGCTGATTCCACACATTTGATGGAATACTTTTCAGATAAAGAAAGAATTTCCTTCTTTATCTCATCCATCTCGGCCCTGTGGGATAAAATGTATATATATGTAAACGTAATTTAAAAACAAAACCAATTCATTTATCAGAAAAAATACATTAAATAATTGTAAACTGAACTCATGGGATGTAGTTGTTAAATGCATAAGATATATAAGGTGTTGTATGTAACTATTTTATGTACCTATTCTTACAATGAATATATCAATAATATGTTCAAATAATCAAGTTTTTAATTGATTTAAAAAATTATACCCAGAAGTGTTTCATTGTAACCTTAAACCTCTCCCTAGAACACGTAAATCTAATTCTGTAAATGTTAGATCTGAAAGACTTTTCGAATCATCCGGCATTTGATACTATGAAAATCAATCAGATACTACAGATACTGTGAATTTTAGTCAGATTTTTAATATAATGGTGAAAGAGACTTGTAAAATTTCCGGAATTACTTATTTCTTTTAAAATTATTTTACGTGAAAAAAATATTCCTTCTCACTTGTGCTCTCTATGAAGTGCGGTAATGTCATGATTGTTCTGCATTTTTTTCAGAAATTCTGTTTTAAATTTATTTATTTCCTTCTGAACTTCAGTTTCGTGAGCTTTCCTCATCGCATCCAGTGCAGCCAAAGTGGCCTGTGTTTCCTCTGCCAGAGCTTGTTCTTTTTCTGCGGCCGCTGCGGCTAGTTCCTGACGATGCTTTTCCTCAAGTTCAGCAATAATTCGTCTGTGAGAATTATCAACTGCTACCAGACCTTTTTCGCAAAGTGCCTATAAAATGCAAAACGCATTTCAATTGAAAATGAAATTCCTAACTGGAAATCAATATAAATATAATCCTTAGAAAGAAATCTCGTTACTCACTCTTAATTGTTCGATTTCGGTCTGATATCTGTGACGAATGGAATCTTCCATGCTTTCACCGTTCTCCAGTTCTGCTGATAGAGTTTTGTGGTAGGCAGTTCGTAGACTGTCCATTTGCTGAGAATATTCGGCGTCAAGTGTTCCCAAACGACGTTCCAATTTCCTGGCTTTTTCTATTAACTGAGCTTGCTCTTGTTCGTGCTGGCACACAAGTGAATCGCGCTGAGATTCCAATTCTCCACGAAGATCCTGTCCATGAGAAATTGATTTTAATAAAAATTAGATATTTTCCATTTTAATTTTTGACAAACTCTCACACGAGTTCTAATGCACTTAATGCTACTTAATAACGATCTTAGAAACTCACTTTCATCTGTTTTTCATGGCAGTGCTTTAGCATTTTGATTTCTTCATCGTACTGAGCTTCCATTTTCTGTAAATTCTCCTCCAGAACTTCGCACTTTATGCATCGCATACCACCCTGTAAGCATTTGACGATCTCTTCCAACTCGTCGCTGAGTGAGCAGCAAGCTTCGCGCACGCTGCCCAAAGTCATTTCCGTTTCACATTTCTCTTTGTACTCTTCCAGACCGAGAGATCTCTGCAATCTTCGAATCATGATAGCGCATCGATTTAATCCGCAGACTATTTCCGAGAGATCTTGCCTGCTTGATACTATTTGCTCAACGGACTGCATACATTCCAGGCTGAATTTTTGATACAAATATATGAATCTAGCTTCAGGATTCAGTTCGCTTTGATCGCTTTTTAAGTACACTCCACGAACTATCGGTCGCGAATCCACCCCGGATCTCTCGCATCTGGTGGTTTTAGCCAAAAGACGGATCCTCTCGTCAATTAGTGCCTTCTGCGCAATGACAGTTACGAAATCCTCCAATATTTTTCTGCATTCTTTGGAGTTTTTCTCAAGCTCACGACTATTCCTCTTTTCGATTTTTTTCTCTTTCATTTGGTTCAAGCATTTCTCATACTCACTGGTTAGTTCTTCTATACTAATGTCCATAATGCATCGTAGACATTCGTTCATCTGTTCAATACACTCCTCGTGCCTTTTATATTCTTCGGCAATTAACGTCAAGTTTGCCTCCAATTCGTGAGACGCTCCTCGTTCATACAACGAAGCGCAACGCATTGTTACATGGGATATTTCCGCTTGTACCAGTTCCTTATTTAGAGCTTCTTGAGCCAATGTCCACGCCTCACGGATTTTCCTATCTTCTGAATTGGTCATACGACTCTCTTCGTATTCGGCCGTGAGACAGAACGTTTCCAATGCCAGCATATGTGCTATTTCTTGCAATTTATCATTCTTATACGTTATCACTATTTGATTTAATGTACTTTGGTTTTCTAACAGCTTATCGAAACTAATTTCAGGTTCTACTGCATCCATTAGCAATCCTTTTATTTTTTTCCCGTCCGTCAATAATTCCCCTTCAATTATTAAAGCTTCAGTCAATACTTTCGTCAAATAATCTAATGAGCTGCTATGCAAATCAACTTTCATACCCCCAATTTTATGTTTAACCGTATTAATAAGGCGATTTGTTTCCTGTATTTCCGAATTCATAACAATATATTTGCAATGATGATTATCTGCACTGAATATTTCTACAGCTTCTATTATCTTTTTTATCAGAATCGACTCGTAGGCTACTCTTTCAGCCAATAATTTTAATTTTGCATCTTCATCCAATTTTCCTTCCTCGCGCAACTGATTCCTTTTCTTAAGCAATTCCGTTAATTTCGATTTGAGCAAATATTCTAACTTTGATACCATGCATTCCACTGATTTTTTGGTTTTTTCCGCTTCATTCGGGATACAGAACTCTTCATAGCCTGAAAGAATATTTTCAATTTCTAATAATTTATTTTCTAAACTGATAAATGTTTTAGAGTGCAATGGTGATGGCGGTCTCTTGCCGGATTTCATGGAAACTAGAAGAGAGCGACATTCCTGAATCTTGTCCAGAGCTTTCGAAAATGTTTCGCTGCCTTCTTCATTATCTACTTTCAATTCGGGCTGTTTTTTGCCGCTGCATTGTGCCTTCTGCATTTTCTCGTCGGCTTTTGCGATTTTGTTTTCTAAAGACGATAATCTTATTAAGAGCTTCATTGGTTCCGAGCTGGTAGCACTATCGAGCGATTTACGCCTTAGCCTGGCGCTTTTCAAAGCATCCTTTTTCCCGCTTTTGTCTGGCGGAGCGGTGTTGATCACCACCGAAGCTGCCGGTTTACCCATTTCTAAGGCATTTATTTTCGCTTCCATTTCTGCCAGCTTTTCTTCCATCTCGCGACCGATTTGGAAAGATTCACCCTTTAAGGAAAGTGAGCGGCGCTTGTCCCGCGATTCTGAACGCGATATTTTCTGTTTTAACATCCTTGACTGCTTCTCTGAAGCAGACAATTTTAAAGTTAAATCCTCGATTCTAGACGCCATCAGTGCCGACTGAGCTTTATCCTGCTCTTCTCGGCGCTTTGAATCCTGACGCAGATTGATTACCGTTAATTCTAAATCGTCGTAGCAGGCGTGAGACTCCCTGAGTTCACGTTTCATTGCTCTGATTTCTTGCACCGCTTTTTCAAATCTGCACTTCAGTTCCTCATACTCTTCTATTACTCTCTCCTTGTCCATTGAAACCAAGTCAATATCGAGGTCAATGTTCGTTAAATCGCTAAGAGAATCAACACTTCTACCCCGTATTCTAGATGAAGATAAACATCGCCCTTCTAATTCTCTCATTCTGCTATATAAACCCTCATTTTCCTCAATGTCTCTCATTAATCTTTCGCTGAGATTCGTTACTTCCACCTTTAAGGCTTCCACCGTTTCTTCACTGTGAGCCAATTCCCTTGCTAGCATGGCGCATCTTTCTGTTGACGCTTGAAGCATTGAATTAATACCCTCAAATTTTATCTCCCAAGATTTTTTTTCACCCGAATACTCATTTTCCAATCGCTGATACATATCCTTCCAATTTTCTCCGCCTGAATTTTCCCGCCACGAAGTCAATACGATTTCGTGCTCTTTTGCCAATTTGTTGTATCGTTGCTTTAAACCATCTAAGTCTTCGAGCTCCTGATTTTTCAATTTAAGCTGATCTTCCGTGAATTTTAAGGTTCTCAGCAACTCTTCCAGCTTGAAATTTGCTTCAGATTTTCTTTGACGTAGTCGCACCAACTCTTTTTCGGCGTTTGCCCTTTCACTTACAGCTAAATTTAATTGACTTTTAAGTTCTTCAATTTCTTTTACATGAAGACTGACATCTAATTTAACGGATCTTTTCATCGAATCATCTCTCTTCTCTGAACACAAATCATCACCAGAAACACTATCAAAATTATTTTTTCTCAACATAGGTGGGCTTGATTTTGATCGTTTGTTGTAAACTCTAGAACGAGATGTTTGAGTTTTAGCTCGTTCTTTTACCCTAGAAATTGGGGTGCGATTAAGAGGTGGTGAGGGAGGCAAAGGTGTAGGAGTCTCACTCCAATCACTCTTTTCTTTTTCTTTCATTTCAGGATTGGATCTGTAGTCATCATCAGATGAAAACTGATACTGACGATCATCGACGGCAGACTGCGCACTTGATGATCTTACTCCTCCATTTTCAATAAACTGCGTTGATGAAGACTTCTGCAGCAGATTTTCAACGTACTGGGTATTAGAAGATATTGGAAGACTCGAACAGTTGTTTGATAACCTCATAGATTTATCGTATGTTGAGTTCGGTGTTCGCATTACGCCTAAATACTGACTGTTGGGGGAGCGTTTTATGCCTAAAACAATTTTTTGGAACAATTTTTATTACGGTATTTAATTTGCGAATCTTAGTCAGTAGCGACTGATTACTGAGTAAGCTAGCTTACATGATTCTATATAATTATTATGACTAGAAGAATGCTTGGCTTCAAAATACTGAGAATTAGTTGGTTCAGAGTTTGAACGGTCGAGTTCTCGCTCTAATTTTTCTCCCAAATTTAAAGACATATCTACAGGCTCCGTTAGGCCGGCTGCTCTGCGTATTGCCGCCATCCAGTTGCTCCTTATACCGGCAGTGACAGCTGACAAGACATACCTTCTATCGTCCCATGTCTAAAACGACAGAAAAATATAATAACTAATATTTTCTTATTTCATAAATTGTTGATGCACTAGAATGTTGAAACAATAATCATGTTCACATAATATAATTAATTATTAAATTACTCACTATAGTTTGAAATCCGTAATTTCTCTGAACCTGCACTTCCGAAACGCTGTTAACCGAACTCAGGTCTAGCACACCATCGAAAATTCCCTTGTCTTCGGCGGTAGGATCACGATAATACATAAGAGCTGTTCCCCGTAGTACAAACCAATGCTTCATCCATTCCTGACCGGTCCCTTGTTTCATTAGCCAACCTTTCTTGATGTTTAACAAATCCTCCGCGGGTAGGTCAACTCTTAGTTCTGAACTAGGTGAATAGCGCTGTGATGTCAGATCAAGACCGCAACCATCAGGATCACCTCGTACCTGATGAAATTATATTAATTACTTATAATTAATTACAATAAATCAATTTTATTTCAAATAAGTTAATTAATGGCCTTTAAAAATTGATCTCTTTTTACTTATTCGAGGCTATTAATTACGTTTTAATGTTTTATTATTTAAAATACATTGTACGTACTGATTTCTCAGTCGTATCCGCAGTTCCCTCACGAACAACTGGACTGGGAAGAGTGTACTCAGTTTTTTCTTCTTCGCTGTATTCTCCATCCCGAGTAGGCTTCACTTGGCTCGATGCTCGATGTTCAGACGATGTGATGACCATTTGCCTTCTTATTCGAGGTCGAGTTAAACTGTCAGCAATATCCTTCAATTTTTCCTTTCTTTTGCTTTTCTCGGATTCCAAAAGAATCCTAGTTGTCACGTCGCTCGAATCCGCTTTATTTTCCCTAAGAATATTCGACAGCCCATCCGATAAATTCCTGTTATTTTTTATTGATGTTATATCATCCGCAAAATTCTTTTCATTCTTTCCATCTATAGCCAATTCTTCGGTGAAACTTCTACCGGCTTTAATTCCTCTCTTCTCACGGTTTAAGGCTCGCCGTGTCCTCGTCTTCTCCTCGGAATGAATTTTGTCCCTGGTAGGTGGAGAAGTGGAGCTGATCGGCTGATGATCGCGGTAAATTTTTTTTATTTCGGCTTTGGTAATTTCTGAAGAATAATTCTGGAGCGATTCGATCGAATTCGTCGATGATTCATTCAGTGCATCCGTTTTTGATACCTGAAACTAAAATTCAATAGCGCGAACATTGTTTAAAAAAAAAAAAAAAAATAAGAGAAAAGAAACATGCAACAGATACTTTTTCTGTTTCAACTTGGTTGATTTAATCAGAATGATTCACTTTCATGTTTAACCATCGTGATTTTGAATTTACAATTTAAGACATATACCAGTTATTTTCACGTACCTTGATGTCGCGAGTAGGATAAATTTCCTCTTCGACGTGAAGCCATTGCGGCGATGATGATGGAGGTCTTATTAGAACGCTTGAATCCGTATGGCAGCTGTTAAATCTCGGACGGGTCTCGGTTGATGATCTACATCCTAATGAAGACTGCTGGAGAATGGTCGATGTTTGGCTTCCGGGAAACGTTGCATTTCTCTTGTGACGGCCCTAAAAAAATTTCATCAGGTAAAATTGCCACATGCTTGACAATCAACATACTTTTCATTGAACCTAATCAAGAAATAAACATAATATTAATTTTTATTTAAAGATTTTGACTATTCGCATACTTTATTTTTATTTTTATTTTATTTCAAACATTATCAAAGCATTCAAATGATAATGGAAAGAAAAACAGTTCAAATACACTATAATAGTGCAATTTCTCACTCGTAGGAAGCCAGGATTTGAAAAAAATCGACTGATTTTTTCTATTCCGAAATTCGATTATCCCTTATAAATTAATTATTTATGTTGATTCATATTTTTTCTCCTCCTATCTGTAATACTAAAGAGAAGGATCTCGGTGATTACCTTCTGGCACAAATATAAAATGAAATCCAATACCCTATACCAAGGCTATTCTCTCTTAATTTCAGTTATCAAATGAAATCATTCGATATCCGCAGCAAAATTTCAAATAAAACATCAAAAATTGAATACAATTTGGTTGTACAAGTAACCAAATCAATATTTCTATATATTCTAAACAAGAATTATCAAAATTCTTCAAGAAAAATGCTGCTACTATTAAAAAAAATTCATATACTCAAGGCTTAATAAATGGTGAGAGCTTTTATTTATATAATATCTGAAAACATAATTATAATTTAAAAAAAAAAATAAAATCCTTTTAGTAAAAGAATTTTTTATTTTTTTACATTAACCTATCAAATTTGTTTTCAGAAATTTTAAATGTGGTTATTTTTTTTTCTTTTTGATTTAGTTTGAAATTATTACATCATTCTTAATTCAGAAATGAAAAAGTTTTTTAGATAATGTGGAACTGCCGTTATAATTGGCACGTCTCATGTAGAAATTATCCTGAACAAATGCGTAGATTAACATTAAGGGACGTACAATAAAAGTGTTGTTTAAAAATTGTTTCCAGAATAACACTTTGAAAGATTTGTGAAGTAAACGCACCTTTAATGAGCAGCGAATTCAAATCATTGGTGCCCACTTGAAATTCTTTATTGGGTCAAAAAAATATATAATAATAATAATAATAATAATAATAATAATAATAATTCATTGGTAACACTGACAAAAAGGCAAAAATTTAACACACCCAAAACAAATTATGATAATTCACTTATCTTAAAACTTAAATTTACTTTTTGATTATGAATGAATGAATTTTTCACCTGAAACCATTCTCTCTCACAGTCAATTTTTTATTGTTTGATAAAGTGTATTAAATACTGGATTTTGAAAGATTGTCAAATTAATGTAGTGTAACGCATATATATGTATATTTCTTTTTTAAATAAATAATGCTGAACTAAACATTACTTTATTACTTGTTGCACAATACTGAATGCGTCTGTGCATGATAATATTGCATTGATAACAAAATTAATTAATAATTAAATATTTGTAAAAAGAGACAATTCTGGATTAAGAGTTTGATTAAAAGAAAGTGCTCTAATTCTTTAATTCTTTTATTTTAAAATTCAAAACAGAAACATCAGCCGAAAGATCGATTTACGTTAAGCAATGATGAATGTAAGTTAAAATTTAGCATCACATCGTCGCAACTGTAATTCGGAAATGTATGAATTGATCGCCTTAATGCAATCGATCTGAATGATCTATCAAATGGGATCGATATACCAATTTAGATTCTCTTAATTGATCAAACTCTCGGCGGCTGAAGAAATTTACATCAGACATTGAGAGTTAAAAAAACCGATTAGCGATTGAATTTTTACCATTTAACTAGGTCGTATCAAAGTCAAACTTTGAGGTATATAAGTGCAAATCAACGATGCTTTGGAATGTTTATGGCTTCAATTTTCCACTTTATATCTTGTTTATTATTAATTCGTGATGGCAATAATTGAAAGAATCAAAATGTACCTTATTTCTCGGGAAAACGTTAAGGACGTCCTTCCACCATTTGGCTTCTTCCCTGCAGGTGCCCTTGACAAAGTGCACTGCCTCCGGAGCTGTTATGGCCAGGCTAAATGAATTTCCAGTTACCTCCTCTGCATCGGTCACCTCCAGAACTTTGTTCATATCTATGCTAGCCTGAGGTACGGTTTCCGGCTGGAAGTGGAAAACCGAAAATGTAGTCCGGACTCGGGGAGTTTTTTTTTTTTTTTTTTAAACCCGAAATGGCGGGAAACGGCGAATTCAGCGACAGATTCGAAAAAGGAAAGCAGATGCTTGGAAAAGAGAAGAAAAAAAAAAAATACGAGTGTTGCAAAGCGCGTAACTTAATATACGAACATATAAAAATAAACATCTAAATGCGTACGGGCAGAGAATTCACTTGGTGCCGTGCAAAATGGAATGCATATATTTTTGTGCAACTCATTAGCTTACCAAAAATGTCCGCGTGATCTCTTCAACTTCAAACGCGGGCGCATACGATGGGAATTATCTTTCATTTTAAATATATTAGAAATCCGTCCGTATTAAAACTGGTATGAATGTTAAGCCATTAATCTCCGGCGAAAGCCGCAATATCTCAATGCGGATAAAATCTATTTTATCAAATAATTTTCGTGAATAAAATTCTGCGATGATTCCGGAAGGTTATCGCGATCTACATCACCGCCGCAAATAGACTCGCACAGATCACCGAGTAACGAATACGACTTAAAAGACATTGTATTTGATACCACGGTTAGTCATTGATGGTAATTAAATGTAATTCCCGGGTACCAGGTGGATGTCTGGAATTATAATTTCCTTCAATTAAAAAAAGGGAAATAAAAAATAAAAAAAAAAAACCAAGGCCAGCATATAGGTAACCGCCCACGGTGATGGTTTTGTTTCATGAAACTCATTTGATGGAGGAAGGAAAAGGGAAATGAATAGTGGAACCGTCATTATCATCATTGTCGGACTGTTGTTGTTGTTGTTGTTGTTGTTGTTCTTGTTTGTTGTTATTGTTGATGATGATGGTGATGGCAATGATTTTTTTTTTTTCTTTTTAGTTTTATCGCGGGATGATAACAGCGACAACATCTAATAACAATAACAACAAGCAGAAAAGGAGACCTGAGATTAAATCACCTGCGAGAATACCACGCTGAAACTATTAACAAAAATGAAGAAGGAAAACAAAAAAAAAAAAAATGCGCACGGTTTTGTGGATATCTCCAGAATCGCTGAATCTGTTCCTTAAAAAGCGAAATGCGACACGAAATGGGTTTTCATGATGTAGCAAATTGCTAGAAGCATTCGCCATGAAAAGAAAATTAAAATGTGAAAATAATTCTCACGGAAAGAAAAAAAAAAAATTTATCCACTTCATTTTTTGGATTCATATTAAATATTTATGGACTATTACACCGGAGGTATTTCGGCGATGCTAACAGCGTGACAGTAGCCAAAACGTTTTTCAGAGACATACAAAAGAAGAAAAAAAAAAAAAATTTTTTTTTTTTCCCCCGGACCCGTAAAGTCAGTCGAATGGGACATGAATATGGTAATTGCTGCTTGGGTTTTTACGTTATAACAAATCATCTGAACGAAATTATTGGGGTTCGGGATAATAATAATAAAAAAAAAAAAAAAAAGAATGATAACGAGGCTGCTGAGAAGCCTAAGAAAACAACGACAACTATAACAACAGTATAAACAGGTATATGCGGTCGGTTAGGTTATGGTAAGAAAGCCGAAACCGAGGGAAATGCAATGGGCACCCTCAGAACTAATTTAAACACTAAAATTACGTACGAGAGAGACAAGAAGGACCATCATCTTAACGTTTACAGACGGGGTTTGGTCCAAAAAAAAAAAAAAAAAAAAAAAAAAAAAGTGATTCAGATCAGCCGCCACTATAATAAAGTCAACAAGTGATTATTTCTTCAGAAGTCTGACGGAATAAAAAATGGTTCCTACCCTTAATGATAACCTTGGCTGGAGTGCACCTTTATCTTCGTGGATGTACGTAAAACGTTGTGAAACTTAATGATGAACATGCTTTTTTCTGCACGGTTTTTCGATTGATGCATATATATATATATATATACATACTGCAACGCAATTAATGCCTTTTCTTTGGGCAGAAATAGGAAATAACATGTTTGGAGGGGTAAAAAACATGAGGTAAATTAAAATTTATTTTGAAATCCCCCCACCCCCACCCTTTTCATCTTGCGAATTAAACGCAAAACAGCTATGTAAGAAAACGTTTAAAAACAAAAAAAAACTGCAAAGTATTACGATCTTTTTAAAGGTTATTTATAACATTCCGACACAAATTTATTTATTTATTTTTTTTTTACACAAGAAGAAAAAGAAATGGTCTCTTG